>BQKN01062527.1:142477-175680 GCA_022839385.1 Asparagus kiusianus
AATTTGTTTTGGAGAACAAATTATTTTATTTGTACTTATTATAGAACACGTGTAATACACAAGGACGCTTAGAGGAGTGGTTGGGAGAAGAACGGGGTCAATTCTAAGAAGAGTGATTTGGTTGTAAAAGCCTAGGGAGAGGTAGTAATTCTAAGCACTTGAGGAAAGTATCACGGGTCAGTCAACACTTAGAGAAGTGTATTGTGTGATTGTCAATGTATGATTTGTAAACATTTTTGGTGAACGTTAAAAACCGGATTGTGTAGTTATTTGTGAAGTGATTAGTGGAGAATCTCCTCGAGGTGAGGAGCGGAGACGTAGGTCGAGTGTTAGACCGAACTCCGTGATCATATTTGTTGTTTGCGATTGCCTTGGCGTATTATTCTTGTGCTCATTGTTTATCATATTTCTATATCGCCATTGTCTCATAGTTTATATCGCCTATTGTTTAATTATACATCCTTTCATATATCGCTTGTGTATATCATACTGCTAGGATAACTAGTTAATAAGTTTTAATTTGGCATCGATATCAGATTAGATTAGCAGTTACCCTATTCACCCCCCTCTAGGGTACTTTTATTTGATATCAGAGCACTTTCACAGAGAACAAAGATTACATGCTCACATATCAAAGGTTGGGTAATCTTGAGGTCATTAGGTATACTGACTCCGATTTTGTCGGGTACCAAGATAGTATGAAGTCTACATCAGGCTACATATATCTGCTCGCTGGAGGTGTCATCTCCTAGAAGAGTGTGAAACAGTCTCTATAGCCTCTTTGACTATGGAAGAAGAGTTTGTAGCATGTTATGAGGCATCCAATCAGGGGATATGGCTGCAAAATTTTATCACAGGGCTGCGCATAGTGGACGGTGTTGATAGACCACTCAAGTTATATTGCGATAATAAATCAGCAGTTTTATATTCCAATAACAACAGGAGCTCGACGAAGTCGAAGCATATAGACATCAAGTTCCTGGTTGTTAAAGAAATAGTTCAGAGTAGACAGTTGTCTATAGAGCACATTGGGACAAACACCATGATTGCGGATCCGCTTACTAAGGGATTGTCACTCAAAGTGTTTCATGAGCACACTGCACATATGGATGTTATGTCATTTGAGAATATTCAGTTTTAGTGAGAGTTTGTACTTTTTATGTGTTCTGATATAGACATATTTTTTTAGTTATTTTAGTTTATGGATATTTTGAGGTTATTTTCTGTAGAAATAAAGTTTCAGTTTATTTACATTCTGATTTTGGTATGGTTTGACCTTACTAAAGTTTTAAGAGAGGACCAGTTGGAAATAGGCATGTTAAGATCACATTGCATGATATTTCCATACTACACATCCACATCATGATCCATGTCATTCAGTTGTATTGGCATACGTGACCATTGATGGGTCTAGTTACGATAGATGTAGAGAAGGCCGTTTTGGTCCTATGTTGGTATGATTGATGGACAGTATTGGATAAAGATACATTTCAGTAATAATAGTAAAGTTGAGATCATATGGTTATTTGGTGCAATGCATAACTATGAGGTTACACATATAGCCCAAGTGGGAGATTGTTAGATCCTTAATCCAACATTTGGTTAATATGTGAAATTGTTATCCATTGTAAACTGTTAAATAAAGATAAACTCAATTTAAAGTGATCTAGACAGATATGAGTTTTAAAATGTATCAGATAACGATGTGTGCCTTTAATGTGTAGATACCAGGGTAATTTCTATTTTAAATAGAAAATACCAATTGGATAACTGTTTTAAGTTATCTCTATAAATAGTGGTTATGGTCCCTAGATAACACGTTTAATTCATCCCTATCTTTTGATAGTTCATCATCAAAGAGAGAATAGAGAGATACAGAAACTGAAGGGAACTCTCTTGAAGGAAGGTGCGGATCTGGAAGGCTGTACCGCACAAATCAAGAGATTATTCATGGCTTCGGATTCATGTACGCTTCCGCGCAATTCAGTATTTCGCTTCTCTTTAATTCAACATGCATATTGTGTTATATGTGATAGTTTTCACAATCAGAATTTAGGATCTAACACTATCCTCATATCACATGGTACAAATAATTTTCAACAGAAAACAATAACTAATATCATGCTCAATTTGCATAAAGATTTTTTTTTGGTATGCTCTTCTAGTTCCTAAGCACAGGAAGTATAACTTCTAATTTCGAATAGACGGAGATAATTTTTCTTTTTTATTTTTACTTTTCTATTTTGTTCCAGAAAAATTGACGTTGCAGCACACTAGAGAGCAATTTGTGCTTTAACAATATGGGGTCATAGTACAAATTCGAAGGAAGCAAAACAACTTGGCACATGAATTCTTATTAAAAACTGAAGCAGTTTGTAACAGAACTTAGGGTTAATTTCAGAAGAAAAAACACCTTTACTTTGGAAAAGCATTACGGCATTGCGTAACTTGATCTCTTCTCCATCTAAAAGTAGCAGGAGAGAGCTAAAATAATTTATGTACTTTACAACAGTAATAACTAAGCCATATATACTTAATGCTTAAATAAATGTAGAAGAATATAAATAAAGTATGTCCTACATTTTCAAGGCAACACTGCTATTTGGCTCGCGCTTTAACGCGCGAGCCAACTCGCACAGAAACAAGGGGTGGGCCCCACTGGCATAGTGGGTCCCACCCCTTTGTCTCTGCACGAGTTGGCTCGCGCATTAAAGCGCGAGCCAAAAAACATTTTTCTTTTCAAGGAGAGTAGTGCTAAGGGACCCCAAATATGAGAAGAGAGAGGGGATAGGTGAGGTGTTCCCTCCCACTGTATGATACATTGTTCATGAACAGTGTATCATACAGTGGGGAGGGGAGGGGTCCTTTTTTGCATTTCCCTTCCAAGGATTATAGAGGGACCCCCAGACCATAACCACAATCTTGTTCTGTTTCCAACTTTATATGTACATGATATGATATGAGCACGGAAAGTAGTACTTTTAATTTGCTCTGCGAAATGAAAAATACTATCTAACGATGATAACATGAAAGCTAATAGCCCAATCTTTAGAATCCAACAAAACCTCAGTACTATCCAATGCCCCCTCTTCCCAAAATTTTCCAGCCAACTGTAAGCTGTAGTTCTTCGATACTGTCAGTAAATTAACACTCGAGCACAACTGACCCTTTCAACAACAAACATGAAATCTTCATCCCTGAAGATGTTTTTGGTGCTCGCATTTTCACTTATCATTGTGGCACCTGCTGATGGTGATCCTACCTGTGATTCAAACAAATACGATCCACGCAGTAGCATAGCAGTCAATGTCCTCACAGTTCTCGAAAGCATGCGCAATGTAACGCCCAATGCCCCTGACCGTACTTGCACAATACAGTTGGCTAATGTGCTCGGCATTTCTACGCGCCACACCGATATTGGGGCTGGAGACTGCCGCTCCTGCCTCAATGATTCGATGGTAGCCATTAAGGATAAATGTGCTCTTTCTGTTTCGGCAAGCAATTCTCTGGATAACTGCAATGTGTTGTGCTCTGTGAGCTAGAGGACTGTTGGCGGTTACATCAGTAAGATCCGTCTGATTTTCGTGCTTGCATTTTTATCTTGCGTGATGTGGTTTATGTTCCTATTCTATGTTTCCTTTGTAGTTTACTCAAAAAAGTCTTTGTGCTAACATACTGATGCAATCAGTGTTGATATAAATGAATAAATGGAGGACTTATTTACAAATGTTTTTTTGGAAAGATTACATTTATAGGGTTTGGATTCCATAGATGAAAATTTGTGATTAATAAGTAATATGTGAGTGTTAGTCCCACATTGACTAACTGAATACATTTTACTTGGTTTATAATAACATAGGTGTTATATTAGATATAATAAAGTTGTTAGAATGCACACATTTGCTATCGTGATTGATAGAGTGTATCTTCTTCCTCGCTTCGGGAGCTTAGCGATCCTTGTGGTAGCTTGAGGATAGACGATTCTCATGGTATCGTGAGAATGGAAGCGTGGATGGAGCCGTTGGTGGCGGCGAAAGAAGCCAAAACCAAGAAGACAACAAAATCAGGGAACTGACGCTCAGGCTCTGGCCGGTCGACCAGACCTAGCTGGTCGGTCGACCGGATTCATGCATACTACAGGGTGACGAATGAGTCCTCTGGCCGGTCGACCGCGACACACTGGTCGGTCGACCGGACGTGGTTCTGCCTGTAGGGTTTGAAACCAACCCTCTGGCCGGTCGACCGCGACATGTGTGCCGGTTGACCGGATCGAGTTTCCTGAGCTGTATGGGACTCTTTTTGACGTGTTTTCCTTGTTTGTTTGGACTTGTTTATTTACAAGATTGCCATCCACGTTGTTAGGGATATAAATAGGATTGTTTTAGGGTTTATAAGCAATCAGATTGTATTAAAAGAGAATAGAGAGATTGTTCTTTATTCTAGTAAGATTGTGAGAGAGAGAGATTTATAATATTTTATTACTCATAATCTAGAGAAGGTATTTTCCTTCGCCAACTGAATTGTTCTTGTGTTTTCTATTGTTTTCTTCTCGGTCCACCTTGAAAATTTCGTGATCAAATGTGCTCACATGGCGACTCGTATCAGTGATAGTGAGCGTCTAGTCTGGTGCGTGCGAATCTATATAGACACTGAAAATTAAAATCCTCTCTTAGTTTTCTTCCACAATTCTCTTATACTTGTTCCTTAATAGCTGGTTTTGGAGAGTCAGGCGAATTAAAGTAGCAGTCATGGTGTTCAACAAAAGAGAGTGCTTCTGAGAATTGCAGTTGTCTCATCCTCGAAATTACTATGCGTATCAAACGCAATCGTAGATGGGACATAGTTTTCACAAAGCTACTCCTCGTTGCAATGGGCAATTCGGCTTTCTTTAAAGTATTCCTTACCCAATTACCTATCATGGTTTCTCTACTTACGGTTTGTTGTTCTTTCTTTGTTTTCCTATGTCATCTATTTTGCTCTGGTAAAACCTGTACGGATCTAACATATATTGGTTAAGTTCTAACAGTCAGTCACATGAAAAATGTGAAAAGATCTTGTTAAAAACGTATTCCCTCAGTCACAAGAAAAATGTGAAAATAACTTGTTAAAAGCGTATTTCAGGAGTACACGTACCGCTAAGCTTAATTTAGAAAAAGCTGACAGATACATACTGAAGGGGCTGCAGACAATGTAAAGAGAATGAAAATGGCGTTATTGGCAATTAGGTCAGATAATTAAAAGGTGAAATTGCTCTGTGTGAAGTTGTAGGAGCTGCACAGAATATGCTTGAAGAGACTTACGTGAAGGTAAATTTGACAGATAAAAAAAGTGCACGCTGCTGTTTTATTATATACATATGTCCAAATACATCCACTGTAGCTATGCACGACTTTGTAGGAGCGTGAGCAACAAATGGCAATTATTTCTTATTAATCTTATCTTTCATCAAGTAACATTGAGGTGGAAGCAAAATGATACATCTCTTTGCTCAGGTAACAGAATCTAGAAAAGCCATCTCGAAAGAATTGAACACCTTTGAAACCTGCTGCATGTGTTTTGAGGGTAGTGCTCAGGTCCTACAACTTGGACCTTACTCTCTCTATGAGTTCCCTTCTGAGAATTTTTCCGGCAGCAGATTTCGGAATACTGTTCACAAAAGTTACCCTCCTCAGCCTCTTGAAAGGTGCCACCTGGAACAATAACAAGAAACATTGAAGAAAAAAAACAGTGATTCAATCACTAGGAGAAACATAATTGACAGAGGAGGCAAAAAATGGTGATCAACAATAGTAAGTTATGTGATTATCTGTTGTGTTTGTCTGCATACATTTTGTTCTTACAAAACCATATCTAATCAGCCAAGTCACGTTGAATGAGCAATGAAAAAACTATCTCATAAGTGAGCTATGCAATTCTCGGTTACAGGGACTAAGCTGTACATCACACCATGGTATGCTAATATCGGATTTCATAAATTTCTCGAGTATATGAAAAGTTTAGAAGCAACAATAATAGCTAACAAAATTCATAAACCTATATAACAATATGAATGGTGGGGATGAGGATTCAAGGGGAAAGGTTGCATATTCTTTTTCACACATATTCAACCATAGTAACAAGACTAGAGAAACTAAAACATTGATACATCAACAGTTTTAAGGCCTGCATTCCCGACTAAGAGGAGAATATCATCACTCACATACAGTATCCAGTTTACTGGAGTCAGCCTCCAAGTATCAGGTTATAGCAGAGTAATATGATATTTGCACATGCTGGTACAATTTATTTTCAAAACCTGCTCACCAGAGGCTGCCTACTGTTTCTCCTTAATAAGGCAAAGTATTTTCAGTCTCTTCAATTTTCATCATGTGTGAAGAGGTACAAATGCTATGAAATCATGTGCTACTGTAAAAGCAATGTTACATTAATGTGTACATATTTATCAATACCTGATTTGCAACAAACTTTTGAACATCAACTTCTGTTAGGGAGCTGTTGTGAGATCTAACCACAAATGCAATAGGAACCTCCCCAGCTTCAGCATCAGGAAACCTGACATAGAAAAGGAACCAGAAAATAATACTTTAGAATCACGACAGACTATAGAACGACACGTCATATAGGCAACAAAAATGCTGCAACATTAGCAAGTTTACTAAGATTGAAGTTGCGGAATTTTATTTTCCAACTTACGGAATGACAGCAGCATCTAATATTTCAGGATGAGAAAGAAGCAAACCTTCAAGTTCAGCAGGTGCAACCTAACAGAAGGTAGAATGACATTATTATGAGCTTCCTTGTTAAAAGACCAACATAAATGTATTTTTCACATAAATACATAATTAACAAATCTTTTCAAATTAAAATGTATTCAGAAATTTAAATGACAATTGATAAGGCTTCATATTCTCCAGAAAATGATTGAAAATGAAGTAGTTTTTATTCCCACTTATTCACGTATAGTTTCCCCGCTAGACTGGTAATCTTCTGGCTAAGATAGGAATGCCACAGAAGGGAGGCTAGGATATTTGCTTAGTGGATCAAAAGTAGAGCGCTAGGACTAACTAGCAAAAGAATTGTGAAATGTTTACTGCTGCAAAAATGGAAATCAGAAAAGGATAATTTATCTTGATCATGGTAGTTGAACTTAGCGAAGTAGGTTTCTGCTCAGTTAAAATCTGCACTTTGATTTCTAGCATAAAACTGTAGGGCATTGAAAACATGAAGGTGAAACCTTAGGAGTTTTTCTTTACAAAAATATGCATCTTTCTAATTGTTAAAGACTGTGCGATAAAACTTCCTTCACCTCAACTGAATCCTTCTCTTGTGGCTCTAAGAGTCGCCAAAATTAACCAAAAATGATATTGCAAATAAAAATCGCACAAATAGTTTAACAGATTTCCGCACATATTGATGTTAAGGTGTGGAAAGTGGACATCGTAGCGAGGCAGTGAGACATTGCTAAGGCTATTTGGGGCTTTAGCAGCAAAAAGCGCAAAGTCAAAAAGCGGTCCCGTTTAAATATGTATAAATATTCAAAAAAATCAAGAAAAAAACTAAAAATTCTAGAAAGCACATTTGATGAGTTTCGAGGAGGAGGTGGTGGTGCTTCGAAGAGAGGAGGTGGAGCTGGAGGAGACAGGGGTGATCAATAACGGAGAAGAGGGAAAGAACAACGGATTTCTTTGAAGGGGCTCCGGTAACAGGTTAGGGATTTGTTTCTTTCTTTCTTGTTGTGTTTTCTTAAGGAGAACGCTCCTTTTATAGGGACCAAACCCATCATCTCCACCCCCTCATAACCGCCCCTGAGAGATTTTCTCTCAACGACCCCATTTTTCATGTTTTTCTCATTTCCACGTTTCTTTCAACTGAGAAACGTTGATTTGGTCACACAAATCCGAGTCAATGTAACATCTCTCACTTGACCAAATTAACCAAGTAACATGCCTCCCACTATCCGTGAGATCAGATGTTTCTTCTTACCATTACTCCCACTGTTCATAGAGAGTAACTCTTATTTCATTATTCATGAAATTTTATTTGGACTTATTTATTCCTAAGTCTCATCAAACTTGCATGTTTAATAAAAGATTCTGCTTGTATTCTTTTTGTCAAAGGACCAGCAATCAAGTCTGTAGTAGGGATATAGGTCACTTTAACTTTTTTCTTTTCTACAATATCTCGAATATAGTGATACTGTATCTCAATATGTTTTTCTTTATAACTATTCGCACCGCTATTGATCAAACTAATTGCTGCTTGATTATCACAATAAATATTAATAGGTCCTTCTAACAAATTAAGATCTAAATCAATCAAAAACTGTCTTATCTAGACAGCATGTGTAGTTATCATACTGTAAGATATATATTCAGCTTCTTGCGTATATCTAGCAACACACTCTTATTTTTTGCTACTCTAAGAAACAGCTCCTCCTCCAAGGATGAATAAGTGTCCCGAAGTGGACTTTCTGTCATCTTTATCACCTCTAAAATCAGCATCGGAGTAACCGAGATCAAGCGAATCGACTTGATAAACTAATCTATGAGTCAATATATCTCAGATATACTTCATAATCCTTTTAACAGCTTCTCAATGTGTTGGTCCTGGATTACTTTGATATCGACTGACTAGACTTACAACATAAGCTATATTAGGTCTGGTGCACAATATCGCATACATCAAGCTTCCAATTGCTTAAGCATAAAGAACATCTAATGGTTTTTGCCCCTCTCTAGGGCTTTGCTCTTTATATAATCTCTTTTTCATGACCAACGGAGTTGGCACCGGATTGGAATTCTTCATTCCAAATCTTTTAAGAACTGATCTTAAATATTTTTCTTGGTTTAAACTTAGCATTCTAGACTTTCTATTTTAAATTATTTGAATTTCAAGAATATATGATGCATCTTCCATATCTTTCATCTCAAACTTTTCGCTGAGATCTACCTTGATTTTATTCAACATCTCTATATCATTTCTAGCGAGCAATATATCATCCACATATAATGATAATATAGTAAATTTGCTCCTATTTTTCAAGATATATACACAATTATCTAATTTATTTTGAATAAAATCAAGTTTAGTAACTGCATCATGAAATTTGAGATATCATTGTCTAGAAGACTGTTTTAAATCGTATAGACATTTTATTAATTTGTAAACTTTATGTTCCTGTCCTTTCACCTAAAAACCTTCAGGTTGTTACATATATATCGCTTTTTTTAACTCTCCGTTAAGAAATGCAGTTTTAACATCCATTTAGAATAACTCCATATCAAGATATACAACAATAGCCAAAATAACTCTAATTGATGCAAATTTAGCTACAAGAGAATGTCTCCTAAAAATTTATTCATGTCTTCTGGTTGTAACCCTTGATAACTAATCGTGTTTTGAATTTATCAATAGATTCATCAACACGATATTTCTTTTTAAGCACTCATTTGCATCCTATGGCTTTTTTATTTTTTGATAAATCACGTAACTCTCATACCTTATTCTTTTTTATAAAATCAAGTTCTTCTCTCATGGATTCTAGTCATAAAGCTGATTCATGCGATTTTATCGCATCAAAGAAGATGAAGTGATCTTGTTCCTCTATATTTGTATCTACCGAGAAACAGGATGACTCACATGAATACAAATAGTAATCATCCATCCATGAAGGTTGTGTTCTTGGCCTTTTGTTGCCTACAATCGGTTGATGAGGTACATTATTTTCCACAGGTATTTCATTATTTTCAAGCTTAGGTTCATTCACAATATCAGGGTCATTAGTGGGAACAACACCGTAATAATCATCATCTATTATGGTTAGAGGTTCTGCTTCCTCTGGAACTTATTCCTCTTCCTCTAGGTTCTTTAGAAATGTAGCATTTTTGTTTTCAATAACCCTTTTTTCTTTATTATAAAACTTATAACCTTTTGACTTTTCTAAATATACTATGAATCTACACTTTACTGTTTTAAAATCTAACTTATCTCTAAGTTAATATGGAATGAGAACACGGACTATAAATCCCCACTTTCTGAGATGACTCAAATTATGTTTCCTTATATTCCATAACTCATAAGATGTAGACACAACTGACTTGGTGGGAATTCTATTTAAAATGTAGTTTACAGTTAATAATGCTTCTCCCTAAAAGTTTTTAGAGAGACCAGAATAAAACAACATGCATCTAATTACATTCAATAATATTTTATTCTTTCTTTCAGCAACATCATTCTGTTGTGGTGCATACAGCATTGTTGTATGCCTTTTAATTCCATGCTGAATACAATAACTCTCAAATTCTTTAGAGTTATATTCGCTATGTCTATCAGTTCTCAAAATTTTAATTTTTATTCCAAATTGATTTTTAACTTCTGTCTTATATATCTTAAAGCAGTCAAGAGCTTCTACTTTTCTAGATATAAGATAGACGTGTGCAAACTTAAAATAATTATCTATAAAAGTAATAAAATATTCTTTATTACTATGAGTTTTGACACTTAGGGGAGCATAAATATACGTGTATCAATCCTAAATGTTCATTAGCTCTTTGTCCGCCAATAAAAAAATTTAGTTATTTTACCAGTTAAACAATGTTCACATTGTGACAATTGAACATTAAATAGTACAGGAAATAAGTTCATTCTGATAATTTCTTTTATTTTTAAAATACTAGCATGTCCTAGTCTAGAATGCCACAATTCAGACTCAGAAATATAACAGGATAAGTAGTTTAAATTTAAAATTTTATTATCAGAATTATTACAAACTACTGAAAAAATGCATAATTCATGCTCGGGCACATATTTTCTCATAGCATACACTTTATTATTTTTTCTTATAGAAACCTGATTATTGTAGAACCTAACTTTCAGTCTTTTCTTCATCAAGCTGGGAACAGATATCAGATTACGTCGAATTCCTGGTGCAT
Organism: Asparagus kiusianus; assembly: GCA_022839385.1. NCBI lineage: Eukaryota > Viridiplantae > Streptophyta > Magnoliopsida > Asparagales > Asparagaceae > Asparagus > Asparagus kiusianus. The sequence goes on from BQKN01062527.1 coordinate 153,409, forward strand.
AGAACACATCTTTGAGGACAAGAATATTGTCTCCAAAATCCAATCTATACGAACTAATACCTTCTACATCGAGATACGTAATATTTCCCATATAGATTCTCTGTTCTCCTTTCTTCAGCTCGGTGAATTCTGTGACTCCATTCTTATCCTTTGTGATATGTCTGGTCACACCAGAGTCAATCCACCAACCGCTGATATCCGTCGTCACAGCATTGTATTCTGTCACACCGACAAATTCTCTTTTGCTAGTACCCCCTTGTTGTGGATGCTTATAGCCTCCTTTATTCTCCTGTTTTTCACCTTGCAGACAATTGAGCTTGAAATGCCTAAACTTTCCACAATTATAGCAGGCTCTACGGGTTACTTTCTTTCTCTTAAACTATTGTGATTTCGGTCCTCGCGGTTGTGGTTTACTAGGACCAGTATTTTTATAGCTTTCAGCATTATGCCTCTGACGAATATAATTTAGCTCTTGTTGCACCATATTCAGTTTTGGTTCTTTCCTACTGGCTATTAAGCCATGTTCTATCTATAGGTGCATAAGAAGATTAGTGACAGATTTAACAGCAGAGTTCATTCTTAATGTGGTGGCAGTCACAGCAAGGGAAGGATGGAGACTATTCAAAAAGGTTATCATTTGCATTCTTTTCGGAATTTCGGTCCCAGCAGTGGATAAATCCTTAGCCATGACAATCATCTTATTTATATGCTCTACGATATTGTCTTATTTTTGCATACAATAAGAATTATACTTATGCAAGAGGAGTTGAATGTTAATTTCAGAGGCGGTGTCGTATTTTTTTATAGCATTCTACATATCCATGGAAGTCTTATAAGTTTTAAAAACTTTGATTAAATTATCTTTCATGAACATGAGCATAAGGTTTTTTATTTTTTTGTCTTTCAACTTCCACTGTTCAAACTATTTCTTTTCTTCAGGTGTAGATTTATCAATAAGGGTTAGAACAGTGGTTTCAATTACATTATCGATACTGTCATGATTAAGAACATATCCTATTTTTCTATGCCACATGTAATAATTACTGTCATTAAATTTGTTAATTTTTTTTAGTTCTGATAGAACGAGTTTACAAGCCATTCGGTAGAGAACTAAAACTAAAAACTAATTTTAAAATATGTATAAGGTTGGTATATAGACAATTATACTAAAAATAGAATAAAACTAAATTAAGTAAATTAAAAGAACCTGATTGTTTTGAGTTGAGAAAGGGAACTCTAATTCGAGCAAGATCATCATCTAATGGTGTTGAATGGATAAGTATTTGTCGAAGTTTTGGCGCTGTGAGGGCGAGTCACTTTCCCCAAATGCAGCGGTAATGGGACCCGTCGGCCTTAACCTTGGCCTTGTAGATGTAGGTCAGACTCTTGTAGATGTAGGCCAGCGAATTTATGCAAAAAAGTAGGCTAGGCAATGAACATGTAGATGTAGACCGTCGGATCTATATGACAATGAGTAGGTTAGATGTAGGTCAGCGAATCTAAGCTAAAGAGTAGATGTAGGCCAACGGATCTAGGCTATGAATAGGCTAAACAGGATAATGAACAGTAGGCTGGATGTAGGCCGACTATGAACAAGCTAGGCCGGCTATGAACAGCAGGGTTATGAATAGGTGGGTGCAGTGTTTTAAATATCGACCGCCATGTCGGACATGGCGGCCGATATTGCGGATTCGGAGCCTAGCCGTCACGAAATTGTTGAATTTAATACGTATGGCGTTTTTGAGGTCATGTCGGGGACATGTCGGAAAATAACGGATATATCGGGCGACATTTCGGACATCAAATATCGGCCAAAATTCAGAAATATCGGTTTCACATTGACATATTGAAATCATATGATTTGCAATATCTTTCACCTTCTATTTATGTAAAGTTTCACATTGTTTCCTATCCACTACCCATATGGGTGCTTGCTGTAGGTTTTAATTACTTGTTATTGCATGTGTTTTCTTTATAATGGAAGGCTATAAGAACACATGAATTTATTTGTATTAGTTGCACATATACTTCGGTTTTACTAGTTTCTTGTTTGGAGAAATGACAGCTATATAATAAAAATCCTGCAATTGTTAGTCGATGCAGGTAAGTAGTTTAGTATAGCAATTACGAGTTTAATTTTCAATTTCAGTAGAAATTTCTTTTTGTTCCTACTAGTATAATGCACGCGCTTTGTATGTGAACATTTTTTTTTGTAATCTTTTTCTTCGAGTGTAAAATTATGAAGTGACTTTTATAATAACATAAATTCTTAAATTGAACAATTAATAAATCTTTACATTAATAAATAAAGTTGTGTATAAAGAATTGTATTAGTAATTTTTATATTCTGGCTAATTATTATACTTTAATAAGAATTGTCTAAACATATGCAGTTAACCTGTTCTAGTGTCTATTTGGTTTTCTATGCAAAAGCAAAAACTTGGTGGTTGCTTGTGAAAATAAAGACTCTTCTCATATGTACTTTTTCATATGTTTAGACAATATAATTATCAAGTATGTGAAGATTCCATTTATGATATTATATCAACCTATCCGATATGGTAATCCGATATTTTTTTCATGTCCCCTGATATATCCCCGATTTCCGCTATCCGACATGAATTTTGGCCGAGCGACATGAACCCGACATCCGATATTTAAAACCTTGGGTAGGTGTACTCTGTAGGCTGGATGTAGGTGTAGGCCAATGCAGGCTAGGTCGGCTATGAACAGTAGGGTTATGAATAAGTAGATGTACTCAGTAGGTTAAGCTTAATGAACAGTAGATGTCATAGGCTTGTTGGATGTGTTTGACTAGGTAAAAAAATAAACAAGTGGTAAATGAGTGGTTAGCAGATCTTAGCAGAGAGTCACCTACTTGTGTTGGGAAAAATAGCAGCGGGATTTAAACATGATGGAGAACCACTGCTCTGATACTAGTGATCGATAACGGAGAAGAGGGAAAAGAACGGATTTCTTTGAGGGGGCTCTGGTAACAGGTTAGGGGTTTGTTTCTTTCTTGTTGTGTTTGTTCAAGGAGAACGCTCCTCCTTTTATAGGGGCCAAACCCATCATCTTCACCCTCTCATAACCGTCCTGAGAGATTCTCTCAACAACCCCATTTTCCACGTTTTTCCCATTTTCCATGTTTCTTTCAACTGAGAAAGATTGATTTGGTCACACAAGACCGAGTCAAGGTAACAAGATGAGATTCACGAGGCATAGAGAGGATGACCAAAAAGCTCCGATGAAGAACAGAGATGAGTTGAAGGTCCAAGGACAAGAGAAGGTGGAAGTTCGACGAAGAGAGGATGACAAGAGGCGGTTGTGGAGCTCCGGCGATCTTCGATGATGAAAGGCGGTGGTGGCGATTCCGGGTTAGGTTTTTTTTTGGTTTGAACAGTGAAGAGAGATGGTATCGGGAAAAGAAACGGGTTTTAAGTCAAAAAAACGACTTGGGTTCAAGTCGGGTAAGAAAAAACTCATTTACTTAAGAAATTGGGCTAGGTACAAAACCGATAGTTTATATTTTAAAGCACTGTAAAGGGCTTTTACGCACTATTGGTCGCTATTTCAAGCTAATAGCGCCAACGCCGCTAAAGATCACTGCTTTCAACCATGGCAGTACGAGCATAGACTGCTAACGCTATTGCGCCCGCCATAGCACCACTATTTTCCACTGTTTACAGCACTTCCACAATCAGATTAACTCTGTATGCTAGTTCAATAACATTGGGATCCATTTTAATTTCACAAATGAAAACTGCTCATAGATACTATATCTATGACATTAATGACTTCCCCTCACTGTACCTTAATTTGATTATTGCATCCAGTTACAAAATAGACGGTGAATATATCTTGTCATTTTATCTACAAAAGTCAGTTTCTTCAAATAGTTTGTTCTGCTATTTGATCCAACCATGTCCAGCTCAATAAAATTTGATAAATAAAAGATATAAGTCAATCGTAAAAGTTAAAAACCCAAAATTACTCCATGTAAAGTTACCTGAAAACCTTTGTACTTGATCAATTCTTTTATGCGATCCACGACAAAAAGTTGTCCCTCTTCATTGAAGTACCCGAGATCACCTGTGTGTAACCACCCTTCCTTATCTATAGTCAACTTAGTGGCTTGTGAATTGTTGAAATAACCTGAACAAATTTAAAATAGAAATATATTAGTTAATATTACATGTAAAAAGTTAAGATGTACAGAAGAATAAGATTTTAATAGATCCTTCAAAATATGAGCAAATAACTTAATTTCCGTATATAGACTGTCAGGTGAATAGTCTTTCAAAACTAACCATAAATCATAAAGGGAACGGGATCACCCCGTTGGATAGTGCATTCAATATTGAATATCTGGGAGAATTACACACCAACCTACTAAATGCAATGTTTTGGTAACACCAACTTACTAAAATGCATAACCACAGCTGCTAGCAAAAAGACAATTCACAGAAAAAAAAATTACTCAAGATGTTAAAACAAAATCACTTTGACTGTAGCTTTGGTCATTTAAGCATGACTCTGTATCCATTAGTTGCTATTTATGTTTAAGCAGGCTGGCTAATAGTTACCATTGTTTACTTCAAGCATAAGTCTATTATTGCCTACTTCTTAAGGCAAATCATTTCTTAATTAACTGGGATTCCTTACTTTTTTCCCAAATACAGCATAAGAAGTCTCAGCAACTGGTTATCACATGCTAAGAGTAGTTTTTTTAGAACACATAACAAAAGTATTATACCTCGCATCATGTTCGGTCCTCGAAAGCAGAGCTCGCCCAGTTGATTAGGTGGAAGAGACCGCAGCGTATCTACACTAACAACCTTGCCTTCAACTCCTGAGACAAGGTTACCTGTTGAACCATATTGGCGAAGAGATGCTCCTCTAGGAAGCTCAAGTGATACGATACCACACGACTCTGTCAAACCATACCCCTGCTCGGAAAGAGAGAATGCTGTTAAACATAATTCACTTCGACTTATTTCACAAATGAAGAGGCTAACTAATTCATAAGAAACTGGAAGCTACCAGCTAGCTGTATGAGAAGATGGTGGTATTGCAATCATATAAGACAATCATTGGCAGTGAGTTTTCTATCCTACTGATGTGAATTTTTCGATGAAAAGATTTCTACCTAGTACCTGCATAGAGGAAGTTTTAATAGAGCAGTTCTGAAAGGGAAAATTATAATATCTCACGAAAAAGTCTTCAATGTAAAATAGGTTATCAAGGACATCATTACATGGGTAATGACTACTAATGTACACAATATTGACAAACATTGTCGCTCTCCTTGAATTAGACAGAATTGATGCTAACATTATGATCTTTCTAAACCATAGAAACCAACACTAATATTGTTGATAGGGTAGAACAGATAAATTGCTTGCTGCTATTTCATACAGCCATTAAATGGATTAAAATCAACAATTTTCTAACCGGCACATTGTTTAACACAAGAAAGGGCTTTGTCTCACTGCTTCAACCCCCTTATGCAGTCGCATGATAAATAGGCCATTCACATTTCAACGTCAAACAGAATTCCTCTCCAGATCCAAAATTTTACAATTCAAAGGTATCTAACATAGGGGTATAACATGAGCGCAAATAGACAAAGGATAAAGAACCACAGATGAACAAAATATTCCTGACTCACAGTCACTGGTTTCGATGTTTGGAATTAAAAATGTAATCATGATAAATTTCATAGTGCTTATCTTACTCCTACGCATATCCTTTCTTTACTTCTGTGATGGAATTAGGTGAACTGAAACTGATAGCACATGTGCATATTCTAAAAATGCTACCAACTATAGATGGGGAAATGATTATTCTCCCTGAGCATGTAAGTGTGGTCAAAATAATAAGACTAAGCAGATATGGATGGGGAAATGACTATGCCAGATATGGATGGGGAAATGACTATGCTAATCTCCTTAAGCATTTAAGTGTGGTCAAAGTAGCGTGGTATCACATTACATGATATGGTCCATATTTAGCAAAACAAAAACCAAATACCATAATCTGCAAATAAAATATTTAGTTATGTTCTTCTTACTTCCTATGTTTAAGAGATCTATATTTCAATACATCAAATATATAGGGATAAGGTTTTTCCCCCCTCTCCTTCAGTAACAATTGACATTATGTCACATTCACAGCACAACTTGTGCTTCAACAATATAGGATTTTAATTCAAATAGGATGGAAGCATGTAAATCATCTGAGTTCATATACCAAAAAGGTGGGAATAACTAACAAAGCCACATTACTTTTTTTGCAACAGTACTCTTTATATTCCTACATAATAATAATAGTTCGGATAAATGTTTCGACTGTTAAAAATCTACATCTAACCCATATTAACATACAAAAAAAAGGGGGGGGAATGTAAACTTAGCAAACAAAATATAACAATCAAAGGTCTCTTCCAGACAAAGTTTGTATTGGATTTGCAAAGGCCAATTAACCGAGATGGTCTTGTCTAATCTATTTGGACCCAATTGACTTGAAAAGATTAATGTGTTTGAGTCATGAGACCATGCATATTTAGCCATATATGTATCTCATTGTCTTTCTAGTGCCTGTGTTAGGCAAAACCCACAATTCAACTACATGGATGCAAGGCACTCCTAACAAATTGCATATTTTTGGTATCATTATGCTAAAAAAATAAAACCCACCATCTTTATCTTTTGCCCCTACTGTTAATCACATATGTTCATAACGTTCCTGTGAACAAGAGAGGACAAGGGATGGGGGGGCAAGAGATGGTGGACACCCCATGCCCACCATGCTCCTCATGTTGGTCAAAATTCTCAAGCACCGAAAGGTGCTCAAGGACAAAACAAAAAGCAGCCAACCTTTTTGACCCTGAGAACTTTCGGTGGCCGAATTCTTTGAAAGGAAAAAGGTAGGCGGGCCCCACCACAGAAAATATTATTTTTTTATTTATGCATAGTGTTTTCTCAAACACTATAAATAGACCTCAAATTCTTAAGGAAAATCTCATCCCAGAAACAACTTCTCTTATAGAAGTGCAAGAGAGAGAAAAGAGAGGCTTAGAGAAAAGTCTTTGTGAGAGAAAATTGTAAGCAATTTTCAGAGTGTGATTGGGTTGTGAGAATATTAAGAGTGTTGTAAAATTTCTCTTCATAGTGAAAGATCTGCAGCAGCCCGTGGACGTAGGTAAGTTTGTGCCGAACCACGTAAATCTTGTGTCCCCAATTTTGCGCATTTATTTTCGCTCTCTTAAATCTGGCACTAGGGGAATCTGAGTAATTCCCCAACAACTGGTATCAGAGCTCTGGATGTGATTTCTGTCAAATTTTCTGCAAGATTACTATTCACGTGAATAGTAAATTTCGTGAATAGTGAAATTTTGTCGGCGATACTTGTTCGTTGATAGCAGTGTTCTAATACACGGTGGTTCGCAGAAATTATCAGAAACGATCCAGAGGAAGTCAGATTCGAGTGGGAGCGATGGCTGCAGACGAAGGGAATATGAAAATTAAAAAGTTCGATGGTGCGGACTTCGGCTTTTGGAAGATGCAGATCGAAGACTATCTGTACCAGAAGAAGCTGTATCAACCTCTCTCGGGAAAGAAGCCAGATGATATGAAGGATGAAGAGTGGGCTCTCCTCAACAGACAAGCGCTTGGAGTTATCCGATTGACGCTATCCCGCAACGTTGCCTTCAACATAGCAAAGGAAAAGACCACGGAGGGTCTTATGGCGGCTCTCTGCAGCATGTACGAGAAGCCCTCTGCATCAAACAAAGTTCACTTGATGTGGCGGTTGTTCAATTTGCGAATGACGGAAGGCGCATCGACAGCTCAACATCTCAATGAACTCAACATAGTCACAACCCAGTTGAGTTCAGTTTGGATTGAGTTTGATGAGGAAGTTCGAGCGTTGATTCTTTTGTCTTCCCTACCAGAAATCTGGAACGCTACAGTCACAGCTGTGAGTAGCTCATCGGGAAGTAACAAGTTGAAGTTCGATGACGTTCGTGATCTGGTTCTTAGTGAAGAAATTCGGCGGAGAGAATCAGGTGAAGCTTCAACCTCCTCAGCTTTACACACGGAGTCTAGAGGAAGAACTTCAGAAAGAAGTTCAAATCACGGCAGATCAAAATCTAGAATGAGCAAATCTAGATCAGGAAAGAAAGACTTCAAGTGCTACAATTATGGTAAGAAGGGTCATTTCAAGAGGGAGTGTCGGGCACCGAAGAAAAACACCGGCGCACAGGAGTCTGCCAACGTGACCGAGGAAGGAGGTGATGCTATGATTCTAAGCGTCAACAGTCCGATTGAATCATGGATTTTTGATTCAGGGGCATCATTTCATTCCACCCCATGCCGAGAAATCATGGAGAACTACGTCAGCGGTGATTTCGGAAAGGTACATCTAGCAGATGATGAAACCTTGAAGATTGTTGGCAAGGAAGACATCCGATTAAAATTGCCAAATCAGACCACATGGAAGCTGCAAGGAGTGAGACATATTCCTGACCTTAGAAGAAATTTGATCTCTGTGGGACAGCTTGATGGAGAGGGTTATTGTACAACCTTCTCGGGTCATGAATGGAAGATTACCAAAGGAGCACTCGTCATTGCTCGAGGTAAGAAAAGTGGTACTCTCTATATAACCTCTAACTTAGAGAATATCATTGCAGTAACAGATGCAGATGAAAAATCAAACCTATGGCACCAAAGGCTTGGCCATATGAGCGAGAAAGGGATGAAGACACTTCTGTCAAAAGGGAAGCTGCCGGAGCTGAAGAATGTAGATGTCGGCCTATGCGAGGATTGCATCTTTGGCAAACAGAAGAAAGTCAGTTTTGCAAAGATTGGCAAGACACCCAAGACAGAAAGGTTAGAATTGATTCATACCGATGTATGGGAACCATCTCCAGTTTCATCTCTTGTAGGCTCACTGTACTATGTCACCTTCATTGATGATTCTACAAGGAAGGTGCGGGTCTATTTTCTAAAGAAGAAATCAGAAGTCTTTGATACCTTCAGAAAATGAAAGGCCATGGTGGAAAATAAAACTGGTTTGAAGATAAAGAGGTTGAGGTCAGACAATGAAGGAGAGTATAAAGACAGTAGATTCAAAGAGTTTTGCGCAAACAGCGAGATCAAGATGGAGAAAACAGTTCCCATGACACCGCAGCAAAATGACGTAGCGAAGCGCATGAACAGAACTTTGAATGAACGTGCCATAAGCATGAGGTTACATGCCGGCTTACCCAAGTTCCTATGGGCTGAAGCAATCAATACCGCAGCCTACCTAATCAACCGCGGACCCTCAGTGCCCTTGGATGGTGGAATACCGGAAGAAGCTTGGAGCAGAAAAGAGGTAAACCTTTCACATTTAAGAATCTTTGGTTGTATCTCTTATGTACACATAGATTCTGCTGAAAGAAGTAAACTTGATGCCAAATCTAACAAATATGTTTTTGTTGGTTATGGTGGTGATGAGTTTGGTTACCGATTTTAGGACTATGAAAATCGGAAGATCATCAGAAGCAGAGATGTCATATTCAATGAGAATGTGATGTACAAAGACAGATCAACTGTAAAATCAAGTAGCTCCAGTACAAAAGCTGAAACAAAGGAATTTGCTGAATTTGAAGAGATTTCTGAAAAGGATGTTCAGACAAGCCCTGAAGCAGTTCAAGAAGAACCAAGCACACCAGAAGTGAGACGCTCCTCCAGAATTCCTAAGCCAACCCAGCGTTATTCGCCTTCTTTGCACTACCTGTTGCTGACTGACAGTGGTGAACCAGAGTGTTATGATGAAGCAATACATGTGGAGGATTCAGTCAAGTGGGAGTCTGCTATGCAAGATGAGATGGACTCGCTCATGTCAAATCAGACATGGGACTTAGCTGAATTACCACAAGGTAAGAAAGCTCTTCATAACAAATGGATTTACAGGATCAAAGAAGAGCATGATGGGAACAAGCGCTACAAGGCAAGATTGGTTGTCAAAGGCTTTCATCAAAAGGAAGGTATTGACTACAATAAAATTTTCTCCCCGGTTGTGAAACTGACTACAATCAGATTGGTGTTGAAAATTGTAGCTGCTGAGAATTTACATCTTGAGCAGTTAGATGTAAAAACAGCTTTCCTTCATGGTGATTTGGAGGAGGAGATCTATATGAAGCAACCAGAAGGCTTCATGAAGGCAGGCAAGGAAAATCTAGTATGCAGGTTGAAAAAGAGCTTGTATGGATTAAAACAAGCTCCCAGACAGTGGTACAAGAAATTTGACAACTTTATGACCAGCGACGGTTTCACTAGATGCCAAGCAGATCATTGTTGCTATATCAAGAGGTTTGACAATAGCTTCATTATTTTATTGTTATATGTTGATGACATGCTCGTTGCAGGATCAAATCTGCAAGCGATTATAAATTTGAAGCAGAAATTGTCAAAGCAGTTCGCAATGAAAGATCTTGGAGCCGCAAAGCAGATTCTTGGAATGAGGATCAAGAGAGACACGAAGTCTAGGACTTTGATGTTATCACAGGCTGAGTACATCAACAAAGTACTCTCCAGGTTCAACATGCAAGATGCGAAACCAGTGGGTACACCTTTAGGTGTTCATTTCAGACTTTCTAAAGAACAGTCACCGAAGACAGAGGAAGAGCATGCACACATGGCGAAGGTCCCGCATGCCTCAGCAATTGGAAGTCTGATATATGTCATGGTTTGTACAAGACCAGATATTGCTCAAGCAGTGGGAGCTGTTAGCAGGTACATGAATGATTCGGGCAAGGTATACTGGGAAGCAGTCAAATGGATCCTCAGATATCTACGGGGCACCACAGGTAAAGCACTTTGTTTCAAAGGTGGAGATACAATACTAACAGGCTATGTAGATGCTGATCTAGTAGGAAATGTTGATATCAGAAAGAGCACTACAGGGTATGTATATACTCTAGGAGGTACTACAGTGAGTTGGGCTTCTCAACTGCAGAAGATAGTTGCTCTCTCCACAACTGAAGCAGAATATGTCGCTGTTACAGAAGCCAGCAAGGAAATGGTGTAGCTTCAAAATTTCTTAGATGAATTAGGCAAGAAATAAGAAGACAATGTCTTATACTGTGACAGTCAAAGTGCTATTCATCTAGCGAAGAATCCGTTTTTTCATTCCAGAACGAAGCACATACAGATGCGGTATCATTTTATCCAGTCACTTCTGGAAGATGGAATTTTGAAGCTTGAAAAGATCAGTAGAGCTCAAAATCCGGCAGACATGCTGACAAATACGATGACTACTGACAAACTGAAGCTGTGTTCAACTTCAGTTGGCCTGCAATAATATTAAGACCAGGGAAGAGCTGCTGCATAGATCGAGATGTGAAGACAGATTGAAATCAGTCTTCAAGTGGGAGATTATTGGTCAAAATTCTCAAGCACCGAAAGGTGCTCAAGGACAACAAAAAGCAGCCAACCTTTTTGACCCTGAGAATTTTTGGTGGCCGAATTCTTTGAAAGGAAAAAGGTAGGCGAGCCCCGCCACAGAAATTTTTTTTTATTTATGCATAGTGTTTTCTCAAACACTATAAATAGACCTCAAACTCTTAAGAAAAATCTCATCCCAGAAACAACTTCTCTTATAGAAGAGCAAGAGAGAGAAAAGAGAGGCTTAGAGAAAAGTCTTTGTGAGAGAAAATTATAAGCAATTTTCTGAGTGGGATTGGGTTGTGAGAATATTGAGTGTTGTAAAATTTCTCTTCATAGTAAAAGATCTGCAGCAGCCCGTGGACGTAGGCAAGTTTGTGTCGAACCACGTAAATCTTGTGTGTCCCCCAATTTTACTCATTTATTTTCGCTTTCTCTTAAATCTGGCACTAGGGGAATCTGAGTAATTCCCCAACACCTCATGCCCATTGCCCATGCCCATTGCCCATGCTCTCTTGTCAATGATAATACCCATGCTCACCCATGCTCTCGTCCCCTCTTCTTTGCTTATAAATAGAAGGGAGGAAGAGAGGAGTGAAGGAAAAAAAGAGAGTGGGAGTTAGAGAGATTTTCAAGAGAGAAAATTCAGAGAGAGAGATAGCTTGTGAGTTGTACAAGTGGAAGTCGGTATTCTCCTCATAGTGAAATCCTCCCTTACCCCCTCCCGTGGACATAGGCAAGTTTGTCGAACCACGTAAATCTCGTGTTTGTATTGTCTTAACTATGTGTTTGTCATTGCTTGTAGGTACCCTCGACAAGTCAGTCCTAGAGCTGATGAGAGGAAGAGTGTATATCTTACTTTGCTGAGATATTTCACTTATGTTCTTGTTTCCTTCGCGAAACACGAATATAGAGGTTGGCTTGAACTTTTGTGAAAACAAAAACCAGGGCTTTCTCTTGGGAGATATCGCTTCTGCGGCATGAGAACGTGACTCTGCGCCCAATAATTGGTATCAGAACCCTTGATCAGATTGGTGGTGGTAAAACTTCCGATTTGAGGTGGTGCTTGGTTATTGTGTGGTAAAAGATAAGGTATTTGTTGAAATTTTTGAGAGAAGCCGTTTTATTAATACAAGCGAAAAATGACGTCTACAAATAAAACAATTAAAGTTAGAAAGTACGAGATTGAAAAATTCAATGGGAAGAATGATTTTTCCTATTGGAGGATGCAGATGAAAAATTCGTTAATTTCGCAAAAATTACACAAAGCTTTAGCGGGAAAAGAGAAGAAGCATAAGGATATGTCTGATGAGGATTGGAAGGAGCTGGATCTAGAAGCACGTGCGTCGAATATCATTTACCTTAAAAGGGATGTAGCTTTCTTGGAAGATGGAGAGGAAACGACCGTGGGCGCGTGGTTGAAGTTAGAAAGCACCTTCATGACAAAGAGTCTAACGAATCGGATCTATTTAAAATCCAAATTATATACTTGTAAGATGGAGGAGAGCTCGTCAATCCGGGAGTACATCAACAAGTTTGATAGGATCTTATCGGATTTGAAAGACATTGAGCTGACAGTGGAAGACGAGGATCAGACACTTCTACTACTTCTATCTCTGCTAAAGTCTTATGAGAATCTGGTTCAAACACTGATGCTTGTGGGTGATAGTTTGTCGATTGATGAGACTAGAACGGCGCTTCTAGCGGATGATCTTCGAAAAATTATAACTAGTGATATGACCACTGGTGGTAACAAAGAACAAACGCAGAGGTTTTTTGTCAGAGGAAGGGGTAATGAGCAAGGAAAAGGCAATGGAGGAAAATCAAAATCAAAATCAAGACCTCTTGCGGAAAGACCGTGTTTCAAATACGGTGAGCTAGGGTATTTCAAAGTCAATTGTCCTAAGAGAGTAAGTGGGAAGAAGTATAACAAGACTGAAAGACGAGAAGACAATGAAGGGACGAGCTACGCTTCAGGGGAAGGGAGCAATAAGGAATGCTATGTCGTCACGGGTGGTGAGGATACCTCCGGAAAGTGGATATTTGATTCTGGTTGCTCTTACCACATGTGTCCAAATAGGAAGTGGTTTACTACCTACAGGAGCATTGATGATAAAACCGTATTGATGGGGAACAACCATGCTTGTAAAACGGTAGGGTTAGGTGATATCAAGATTAAGATGCATGATGGAGTGGTTCGAATTTTGACGGATGTACGATACGTTCCCGACTTACGAAAGAATTTTATCTTAGTTTTTATCTCAGTTGGTACTTTGGACTCCGAGGGTTGCAAGATTATAACAGAGAACGAAGTGAAGAGGGTTGTTTGGGGTTCCTTAGTAGCGATGAAGAACATTCATCACGGTAACCTATATACTCTCTTGAGTACGACGGTGACGGGAGATGCCAGTGTTTTCAATGCGCGAGACGCAATGCGGGGTGTAATGTCAGTTTACGCGCACATGCGCAAGGCGCAATGCGATGCGCGTGCCCGAGTGAAGCGAGGTACACTCAATAAAAAATTAAAATTTCACACATGAATTTTTATTTAATCATGAAAATTAATCAAACTTTCATACTATTATATTACATCACTAACAACTATATTGCTAAATTTTATTTTTCTTCTTTACAGGTAACAAATGGCAAATCAAGTCTCAAGTTTCAACTACTAGCAGTCACACTACATCTAGCTCAAATAGCAAGAATCAATTTGTTTTATAGTGTCAAAAGAAAATCTTGTAGTAGATGTTATTTTTTGTTAAGTATTTTATTTAAAAAACCTTGTAATAGATGTGAAGTATCTTGCCAGAATGAAGATACGAAAAAGTGCAAGAAATTTTATTTTCGCACTACACAACAACTAAAAGCAAATCGGGAAAACAAAAAGAAAAAAGGAAAAGAAAAAAAACTGAAAGGAAATCGGAAAACAATTGAGAACAGAGCAACACAACAACAATTTAACACTGAAAACAGTAACAATGTGTTAAAATACATACAGTACAAAAAGAAGAAAAAATCGGGAAACAAAAAGAAAACTGAAAGGAATCGGATATGAAGTGAAACGGAAAAAAGGAGAAGAAGAAACGAAAAAAGGAGAACTTAAAAAAAGAAAACGAAAAGGAATCGGAAAAAAAGTAAACTTGAAAAAAAAGAGAAGAACTTGTGCTCGTCGTCACGGTCTGAGCTCGTCTTCGCCCGTCGTCTTCGCCCGTCATCGTCACCTGTCGCCGTCGTCCGTCGTCTTCGCGCGCCTGAGGAGCTGAGTTCTTTTTTACTTTCGAGTTGGAGAATGGGTCAGAGAAGGAGCGATGAAGCGTCGAAACCCTAGCCAGATGCCTCTTTTTTTCTTTCGGGTTCAAGTCGAAGTTGGGTAAGTACCCAATAACCGCTTGTTGACACCGTCAAATTGAGGCGTGCGCTTGGGCGCTTGCGTCGGGCGCTTCGGGGCGGTCCTCAGGCGCGCGCCCGACGCACGTGTAGCGCCCCGCAGCAGGTGCGGGGCGCTACTCCATTGCGCTGAAGCGCTTCGCGCCCCAGGCGCGCGCCTCTGTGCGCTTTTTACATCAATGGAAGATGCAGCTGTTGGAACTGATGGAAATGATGGAGACCCATATGAGCACACACGGTTATGACATAGACGGCTTGGGCACATGTCAGAGAAGGATCTAGATCTGTTCGGTAAGGATGGTTTGTTGAAGAATCTGAATAAGCCTTGTATAGATTTTTACGAGGACTGTGTGTATAGAAAGGCACACGGGGTCCGGTTTCTGACAAGCAATCACAAGAACAGAGGGATACTAGATTATGTGCACACGGATGTTTAGGATCCGGCTTCGATAACTTCCAATGGTGATTCTAGATATTTTGTCTCATTCATAGATGATCATTCGAGTTATACTTGGATTTATTTTCTGAAACATAAGAATGAGGTATTTGAGACATTTAAGAAGTGGAAGGCTATGGTTGAGAACAGAACAAGAAAGAAATTAAAAAAATTAAGATCTGACAACGGTACAGAGTATACAGATGGTGCCTTCAAGGAGTTTTGTGATCAGGAGGAGATTGCCAAACACTGGACAGTTAGATCTACACCACAGCAAAATAGGATCGTGGAAAGACTGAACCGAACACTATGGGAGAAAACAGTGAGTATGTGATCATATGCTGGTTTGGACAAAGAATGGTGGACAGATTCAATTGCTACAGCTTGTTATATTGTGAATCGATTCCCACATTCTACATTGGATGGTGATACACCCTATCGGATGTGGTCAGGAGAGCATGCAGATTATGAGATTCTAAATTTTTAGGTGTACCGTCTACTATCACGTCAACGAGGAAAAACTTAACGCGATGGCCAAGAAAGCAATTTTCTTGGGGTATGCAAAGGGTGTAAAAGGCTATCGTCTTTGATGTATAGAAGATTCGAAGTTCGTGATAAGCAGTGACGTTACCTTTGATGAGAAATTCATGATTGTTAGGGTGCTCAAGGATGATGGTGTTGAGACTGTTGAGAATTCTAAGTCCCAGGTTAGATGATGAGCTTGAGCAGGAGGTTCAACAGGAGAATATACAGGCATTACAACAATAGCAGCTCGAGGATAGCTTGGTTTCCACCAGACTAAGGCCAGCATACAAGAAGGTACAGAAGCTGGGGGCTGATCAACCCTTGAAGCACTATGGGCAAATTAATTTGGTTGAGTACGCACTCTTAGTGGAGGAAGATGAGTCGATCTCCTTCAAGGAAGCTATTCGGGATAGAGATAGCGATAGTTGGTTGGCTGCGATGAAGGAGGAGATGGAATCTCTCCGGAAGAATCAAACATGGGAGGTGGTCTCATTGCCCGTAGGCAAGAAAGCTATAGGTTGTAAGTAGCTGTATAAAAGAAAGAAAGATCATTCAGAGCTCAGTGGTACAAGGTACAATGCGAGATTAGTGGCTAAGGGGTTTGCACAAAAAGAGGGTGTAGATTACAATGAGATATTTTCTCCGGTGGTAAAACACTTTTATTCGAGTGCTATTGAGTATTATTGCTCATTGTGATCTTGAGCTGAAACAACTCGATGTCAAGATGGCCTTCTTGTACGGAGACTTAGATGAAGAGATCTACATGCATCAACCTGAATGCTACAAAGTTAAGGATAAGAAGCATCATGTATGTCGCTTGAAGAAGTCACTTTATGGATTGAAGCAATCTTCTCGACAGTGATACAAGAGATTTGACTCCTTGAAGCATGGGTTTTTCTGAAGCGACTATGATTGTTGTGTTTACATTCGGAAACTTCGTGAAAGTGATTATATCTATCTTTTTTTGTATGTGGATGACATGCTTATTGCTTCAAGAAGCAATGTTTAGATAGATAGACTGAAATCTTAACTTGGTAAAGAGTTCGAGATAAAGAACATGGGCGCTGTAAGAAAAATACTAGGTATGGAGATTAGAAGAGAGCGGGCGAATCGACGATTGTTTTTGAGTCAGAAGGGCTACACAGAACGGGTGATCGCGAGGTTCGGGATGCAAAGTGTTAAGTCGGTGGTGACTCCATTGGCTCCACACTTCAGGCTTTCAGAAAAACAATCTCTCACTACAGCAGAAGAGAAGACACACATGAAACGTGTTTCCTATGCTAGTACAGTTGGCAGCTTAACGTACATAATGGTGTGTACATGTTCAGATATTTCACAGGTTGTCAGTGTTATCAGTAGATTCATGGCGAATTCGGGAAATGCGTATTAAGAAGCGATGAAGTGGGTCTTGAGATACTTGAAGGGTACCGCAGATACGGGTCTGTGTTTTGGTGGAGATACGTGTCAGATTGATGAATTTGTTGACTCTGATTATACAGACGATCTAGATAGACGACGATCTACTATTGGTTATGTATTCAAGATACATGGGACTCCAGTTAGTTGGCGATCGATGTTATAGGCTACAGTGGTAATTTCTACTACAGAGGTCGAGTACATGACCATGACGGAGGGAGTGAAAGAAACATTGTGATTGTGGGGTCTTCTAGATGAGTTGGGGATTGAGCAGGAAAACGCGAACTTGTGGTGCGACAGCCAGAGTGCGATTCACTTGACGAAGAATCAAGTTCATCATGCTAGTACCAAGCATATCAATGTCAGGTATCATTTTGTGTGGGATGTTATAGAGAAAGATGATATTTTTCTCATGAAGGTACACACGAATGAGAATCTCGCAGACATGTTAACCAAGGTGGTGACAGGCAGCAAGTTTCAGCATTGTTTGAACTTGCTTCATATCAGCTCGTGTTGATTTGCCCGTCAGGGCATGACCCTACAGGGCGATGATGAGGTGACGTAGAGACTATATTAGAGAATAATTACAGAACTACGGTTAGCTTGATCCCGGTGAATGGTACATAGACAACCGCGGTATAGTGGCGTAACTGGTTTGAACTGGTTTTGACTTAATTTGGTGTTTCAGATCTATCTGGTGATGTTTGTGGTGTTCTTCTGGCGTTCGTTTAAAATTTAAGGTTTATCAACTGATGAACGAGGTGGAGAATTGTGAACAAAAGAGGACAAGGGATAGGGGGCAAGAGATGATGGACATCCCATGCCCACCATACTCCCCATGTCCATTGCTCATGCTCTCTTGTCAATGTCTATGCTCACCTATGCTCTCTTGTCCCCTCTTCTTTGCTTATAAATAGAAGGGAGGAAGAGAGGAGTGGAGGAAGAAAAAAAAAAGAGTGGGAGTTAAGAGAGATTTTTAAGAGAGAAAATTCAAAGAGAGAGAGATAGCTTGTGAGTTGTACAAGTGAAAGTCGGTATTCTCCTCATAGTGAAATCCCCCTTACCCCCTCCTATGGACGTAGGCAAGTTTGCCGAACCCCGTAAATCTCGTGTCTGTATTGTCTTAACTGTGTGTTTGCCATTGCTTGTAGGTGCCCTCGATAAGTCAGTCCTAGAACTGATGAAAGGAAGAGTGTATATCTCACTTTGCTAAGATATTTCACTTCTGTTCTTGTTTCCTTTGCGAAACACGAATATAGAGGTTGGCTTGAACTTTTATGAAAACAAAAAGCCAAGAATTTCTCTCGAGTGATATCGCTTCCGCGGCATGAGGGCGTGACTCTGCGCCCAACAGTTCCATCATAACATTTCATCTCAAAACACTTTGCAAAGACATACTCAAAACCATCTGAGGGAGAACAAACTATCGATGAAAAATTATACCTGAACAATATCAGCTTGAAAATTATACCTGAACAATATCAGCTTGAGGAAAAATCCCTGATACCTCCTCCATCACATCCTTTCCCAAAGGAGCCGCCCCTGACCCAAGCCTTCTCAGCGAGCTCAGATCATATTTAGTCACTTTCCCCTGCTTCGCCAGAGCAATCATCACGGGGGGCACAACAAACAAATAACTTACTCTATACCTCTCTATCGACCTCAAAGTCATCTCCATATCGAACCTCTTCATCACCACCACAGTATTCCCCCTCGCGAGCTGCGCAAAAGTAATCACCGACAGCCCGAAAATATGAAACATGGGAAGAAAACAAAGGAAAATATTCGGCGGCTCCCCTCCCGTGTCCTGGTCTTGCACCGCCATCATAGCAACAGAGATGAAGTTGCGGTGCGTCAAGACGACTCCTTTGCTCGCTCCGGTGGTCCCGGAGGAGTAGAGGAGCGCCACTGTGTCGTCCTGATTTATCTCCGGCGGAGCGAACTCCGACGGCGATTGATTCTTGATTAGGTCGTAAAATGTGGGGAACGAAACATCTTTGTTGGCGTTTTTAGCTAGTAGAATAATTGGAAGGTTGAGCGAGCTGACTTTGGGGACGAGTTCGGGGACGGTGAGGACGAGCTTGGCGCCGGAGTCTAGGGCTTGCTTCTTGAGCTCGCCGACGGTGTATAAAGGGTTGACGGTGGTGGCGATGGCGCCGAGGGAGATGATGGAGAGGAAGGAGACGGGGAAGAGGACAGAATTGGGGGCGAAGATGAGGACGACGTCGCCTCTGCGGATGCCGAGGCGGGAGAGGGCGGAGGCGAAGGAGGAGACGGCGGAGCGGAGCTGACGGAAGGTTAGGGTTTGGTGGTCGTCGCAGTCGGAGTCGATGAGGGCGGGGCGGTCGGGGAAGGAATCGAGCCGGCGGAAGAGGAAGGAGATCATTGAGAGGCTGGGGTCGGAGGGGAAGATGATCGGAGATCGAGGGGAGGTGTAGATTCCGCTGTGGGGGTTGTAGCCTGAATTGGCCATTGGACCGTGCGTGTCAATAAATGGAACTGAGAGGGGAGGAGGAGGGGGGGGAATGTTTTTACTATTTATAGAAATAAGAAGGGGTTGGTTTTTGGGGATTTGTAATTGGGGATGGCAAGAATGACGAGAAGGTTGAGACGTTTGAGGAATGGGGAGGGGGAGACTTTTTTATTGTTTGGTGTCGTAATCTGAAAGAGTTGAAGAAGAAGAAGAAGAAACTAGAGGACAAAGTTCGCTTGACGGCGGGTGGGTACGCGTTTGCTCATCGTAATTAATAATTGGACAAATTTTCATTTCAGACTCTTTGAGTAATTTATTTTTAAAAATACACCCTTTTCAAATTTATTTGTAAATTTCGACCCAGTTTCAGCGAGGTGATTGAAACTGGATCAAAATTTGCGAATAAAGTTTAAAAACTTCACGGGATTTATCCCGTAATTAGCGCTAACCAAAAAGCTTGGCTCCGTGAAGTTTTTATTAAATAAATTTCATAAAATATGTAGTTATATGCAATAGGTTTAGTGGTTATAACATTAGTTTATAAGACTTGGATGTGAAGCACATGTTTCAAACCCTAGCCTTATAATTATTTTAAAAAAAATATGTTGGGATGAGATTCGAACTTAAGACCACTTGAATGATTAAAGTTTAGCCTTGTTTTAGCTAACAATTTGGCCAACTATAGAGACTATGTTATATTGAACTCCTCGGAATTTAGAATCCAATGGAGTTAGGCTAATTCTAAACTTCACGGTATTTAGAATCCCGTGAAGTTTAATTAACAACTAAACTTTACGAGATTCTAAATCCCGTGAAGTTTTTCTACGTTATTCGTAAATTTCGACCCCAGTTTCAGTTGGTTGACACTGAGTTAAAACTTTTGCGAATAAATCTAAAAGAGGTTGATTTTGAAAATAAATTTTTAAAAGGGTCTAAAATAAAATTTGTGTTTAATAATTTCTTCAGAGGTTGCTTGTGAAGGTTTCCGTGGTCTGGTTTCTGTGAGAGAAAGTCAGCTCCACGCCTCTTAACTTGTTTATTGTTGTTCCCGTTAACAGTGTAATTAATGGGAAGTGGAATCGTTATGAGAGTTCGTCATCTACTTTCCTTTCTCAAAAAAATTTAATTAGCCTTGTACTTATTAATGGGAAGTAGAAGAGTTATGAGAGAGTTCTTTATTTATTTTCCTTTCTCAAAAAAATTAAAAGGAGATGAAAGTGAACACAGAGGGGAGATATCTTTTTTAATGACAAAATTTTAAAATAGATCCTTTTAGTAATTTAATCATCAAAATTAACCTAGTTGTGACTTGTTTAGCAATTTCTACCTAGTTTCAACCACGTCATCAATGTGGGGTCAAACTAGGTCGAAATTGTGAAATATGCTCTAGGAACTCCATGGGATTGAGAATCTGGTAGAGCTTAGTAGAGAATTAATCTCTACATAATTCTCGATCCTGTTCAGTTTAAAACTCACATGAAATCTCATAGGATTTGTGAATCCTGTGGAGTTTATAACATACAAACTACACATGATTTACAATCCTATATATAGCTAAGTGGTGAACTCTAAGAGAGTTAGACTTCAATCACTCGAATGGTCTTGAGTTTGAAACTCATTTTTTATCTTCCGATTAATCTATTTTTTATCTTTATATTTATCTATTCAAAAATTAAGCATTAAAAAATAATTCATTACTTGGCTCAACTATACGGGATTGTGAATCTCATCTAGTTTGTATGCCATAAAATCCACCAGATCCCCTGTCCCATGGGGCTTAGTAGAGTTCTAAACTATATAGGATTGAGAATCAGTGGAGTTTGATTTTCTACTAAACTACATGGGATTCTCAATCTCGGGTCGTTCGCAGAACTTATTTATCAAATTCGACCTAGTTTCATACAACATTGCTAACGTGGTTGAAACTATAATGAATTTGACAAATAAGTTGCAACTAGCTTGAAAGTGATTATTTTTCAAAAGGGGTCTATTTTGAATTTTTTTTAATTATTTCCTCGGATCGTTTTAGCTTGAAACTAGTTAAATTGACTAGCGTGTTGTTCCGTATTAGGTTTAAAAAGGTAAACAAAAATAATAATTTAAGCATTTGGTTTAAAAAATATATAGTACATATCTAACCACTTAAAAGCATATATATATATATATATATTTATAATATTATATGGATATACAAAGAGAGAGAGAGAGAGAGAGAGATTAATGGGTATCCTTGTCATAGGAGGGGATTTTCTCCTATGACGCCTTTAAAATCACATGATTAAGCGATATTATGGATGATCCGCTCCGTTGAACTTGATCTACATATTCTAAAACCCCAACACATCAAGTTTGGGGTGAATCCATTGCCGTTTGACCCTTCATCCACTCGTATCAATTTTAACGGTTTTGAATGAATAGAACTTTTCACATGTCTTGATGGAGGGTCAAACGGCGACGGATTCACCCTAAACTTGGTGTGTTGGGGTTTTAGAATATGTAGATCAAGTTATACGGAGCGGATCATCCATAATGTCGCTCAATCATGTGATTTTAGAGGCGTCATAGGAGGAAATCCTCTCCTATGACAAGGATACCCATTA
>BQKN01062528.1:3728-79483 GCA_022839385.1 Asparagus kiusianus
TGTACAATGGAATCAGTAATGAAGAAAGCAACGGATTTTCCCGCGAATAGATGGCGGATGCTTTTAAATCTGCCGGCGGAGGGGATGAGCAAGAACCCATGGCTGCAAGTCGTCTTGATCGCACAGGTCCTCATTCTGAGGGTGCTTCATTTTCTGAAGAATTTTCTTCTCAATATCCCTTGGATCCGGAAGAAGGTGGAGATGAATCCCTGACTGGGAATATGGGGGCTCCCAATATCTCACCATTTCCAGAACAAGTTCCAGGTACTACTCTTTCATCCGCAGATGCACTACCCGCAACATCTCCATCTGAAGGGGTGAAACTGCATACCGATGAACCGGTAACAGATAAATTTGCGCACGTTGATGAGAGTCAGTCTCCGATTTCCTCTGCACTGCTGTCACACTCGGAGGCTATTATTCCTAGTCCAACGGCTGGTCGGATGACTAAAGTGGACACGTCAGCGAGTTCTCCAGGACTGTCGGCTGCAGATGATGACGAACCGTTAGACTATGAGAGCTCGTCTCATCATGATGACGCTGATGAGGATGAAAGTGATGGTGATGATTCCAGTGGCTGGGTTAATCCGCCACCACCCTCTTCTGATAAGGCGTCCGGTTATCTTCCCTTTTACCCCACTGGTAGAAGTTATACACTCTGATTTCTTTGGTGTTTCTTTATTTTATACTGATTGCTCTTATGTGTAGGTTCTCTAACTCACAAGGCTGCTGATACATCATCGTCGCTCCACTCACAAGCAGCGGACGTCTCTCCCTCTGAATCAATGCCGGTGATAACAAGTTCTTTACCAGAAGAACCTCTTTCGCTGACGATTCCTCTCAAACCTGTGGAGACGGAGATTGTGCTAAGCTCGGCCCAAACAGGGGCACTCATGGTTCTACCTTCTAGTCCCTCGCAACTGGACGTCACCATAGCTTCTCCAACTTCCTCACGGTCATCACCCACTTCTCCTGCACCTGGATCTATGCTTTTAGGCTCCCCATCGACATCTCCGATGAAGTCCCTAAGTCCAGTGGCCATCCCTTCCATTCTAAAAGTTCTTCTACGACCGTTGGAAGATATGATGAAGATAGCAATTGAGGAGATCAGTGCTAAACGAGCTTCGTTTGATATTTTTAAACCAATGCTCATGCACTCTTTGAACGGCATTCGGTATTTGGATGACGCTCGATTGTTCCAGCATTGCTCCGAAGGTATCTCTCGGTTGGAGAAAGATCTGAGGGCTTTGGAAGAATTGCATCGAGCTGATCTTGCTGCTCAGGCTGCGTTAGTCTTTAATAATCTTAAAGCTGAAGCGGCCCGCCAATACGAGACTTTTCAAGAAGCCATCACTGACAGGGAGCCTCGCATCCTTGCAGGGGCTATGCATGCAAAAGCAACATGCTGTGGACGATTCTGGTGCTGCTATACAAACGACTCGTGCAGAAATTGATCGCCTCAGGGTGGAATTAGCTCGACACGAATCAGAGCTCGCGCGAGAGGAAGAGATCTTGGCAAGGCTCAGGCTAGAAAGCGTGAAGACTTATGCCACTTACCGTTCATCGGTGCGGGACCTTGAACTTCTTCAAAAGCAGGCTAGTGCAATTGAGTCGGACGAAAGCGTCCTTAGGAAGAAAGCCGAGGTGATGGTGCAGGCCGCTCACGAAGAAAAGCTAGCTGCTATTAAATCCCGGCTTTCGTATTTCACTTTTACTGATCCAGAGGCTTAATCATGTAGTGTTCTTTTTGTTTGATAAGAACAGGGTTTTTGTATCACTCTTCAATATTTTTGATGATAATAAAAAGAGTGATTCTGATTTGCCTCTTTTCATTGCATGTACCATGTTCTGACTTGCAACAATAGAACCATATGAAAAATACCCAATCTTTAAAATTTCCTTCCTTATTATCTAAGATAATTCTAGAAGAACATTAACTCATGGGGGGATTGTGAACACTCGTCATTCTTTTGCAGAAGAATTAACTGGTTCAAACGGATTAAAGGTGTCAGGGATTTTAACCTGACATGCGAGCAATTGCGATTAGAGCAATTTGAGGACTTATCACTCTATTGAAGAGAGTCGATAAGTGGACTTTTGTCAGAGGTGTAGTGTTAACGTAACAAGAAGAATATTGCTATAGAAGCAATTTTGAGGACTTATCGCTCTATTGAAGAGAGTCGATAAGTGGGTTTTTGTCAGAGGTATAGTGTTAACGTGACAAGAGGAATATTGCTATAGAAGCAATTTTGAGGACTTATCGCTCCATTGAAGAGAGTCGATAAGTGGACTTTTGTCAGAGGTGTAATGTTAACGTGACAAGAGGAATATTGCTATAGAAGCAATTTTGAGGACTTATCGCTCCAATGAAGAGAGTCAATAAGTGGATTTTTATCAGAGGTGTAGTGTTAACGTGACAAGAGGAATATTGCTATAGAAGCAATTTTGAGGACTTATCGCTCTATTGAAGAGAGTCGATAAGTGGATTTTTGTCAGAGGTGTAATGTTAACGTGACAAGAGGAATATTGCTATGGAAGCAATTTTAAGGACTTATCGCTCCATTGAAGAGAGTCGATAAGTGGATTTTTGTCAGAGGTGTAATGTTAACGTGACAAGAGGAATATTGCTATAGAAGCAATTTTGAGGACTTATCGCTCCATTGAAGAGAGTCAATAAATGGATTTTTATCAGAGGTGTAATGTTAACGTGACAAGAGGAATATTGCTATAGAAGCAATTTTGAGGACTTATCACTCCATTAAAGAGAGTCGATAAGTGGATTTTTGTCAGAGGTGTAATGTTAACGTGACAAGGACTTAAACTCTGCTGAGGAAATACAGAGCTTTAACAATGTCGTGTTAAAAGAGTTCATGAACTTAAGGAATAAGTATCATGTTTTGCCAATACAAAGGTGTATCCTTTGTTTTAAATAACCTCAACGCAGGGGTGACCTTTGCGTTTGAGGTTCGAAACACAAAGTTAAGAACCATTACAACGCAGGCCTAGGTCTGTCGTTAAAAAAAATTTCGAACGCAGAGGTGAATCCTGCGTTAAAGTCTAACCGACTTTATCTATTAACGCGAAAAAATCACGTTTTAGATTCGGTTGGGATTCTTTCTTAGAGTCCCGAGCCGACTTAACAGCCATACGGCTGTTATAAATAGACCTGTAAGGTCACATCAAGAGTCATTCGACTCTTTTGCCTTGCTTAGTTCCAAGAATGAGATTTTTCGTTTCAATTTCGATCGATTCTCCGACGAACTCCGACAAACTCCGTCTTTTCCGATTTACCATTCGCATGGCGCCCAGAAGGATGAGTGCGGGTTCCAAGAAAGTCGTCAAGGCGGCTTTGGAGGCGTCGCCGGCTAAGAACACCGGCGACGTCGCTGATCTGATGAGCACTTTGGCATTGTTGTCGCTGTCACACGGACTTCGTTGCTGTGGTAAGTGGCGGCCATGGCAACTTGTTTCGACAAGTTTTCTGAAAACCCTAGATGGGTTCTCATGAACGAGGAAGATGACTCGTTTTCTTATCAGGAACGCAGAGTTACGGCTCTGTGTTACAAATTGGAAACGCAGACTTAAAACTCTGCGTTTAAGAAACATAGAGCCAAATCTCTATGTTAAAATTGGGAACGCAGAGTTTGGACTCTGTGTTAAGAAAAACAAAAATGCAGACTTAAGACTGCGTTTAAGGAAACATAGAGTTAAGACTCCTATGTTTGGATATGAAGTTTGAACGCGGGTCTTGACCTCTGCGTTTAAATATTATAACGCAGGGTTTGACCTCTGCGTTCAAGTTCTAATAACGCAGGGTTCGACCTCTGCGTTCGAATGTCGATAACGCAGGGTTTGACTTCTGCGTTCAAATGTTGCTACAAGGGTTGGCCTTTGTATTTGTCTTTTGTGTTAGCAATCTATTTCTGCTACTAACCCTTGCTTCTGATTTTACAGTGCTTTTTCCCAATGTGCCACTTCTACCGGAGCAGCATTTCAGCTACACTGGTGATCCAGAAGTGGGGAAAGCTTTTGGTCTTCGCAGAGAAATTCCTTTATGCACCTCCCCGAACTTGGAATGGACACACTTGATTAGGTCTGTTGGGAGTTCCACTCTTAGAGCTCTGGTCACCGATGTGGATCTGGAAACTCCTGCGGGTCTGGGTCAATTTGTCAAACCATCATTTTTGTTCGGAGACCATATATTCGCTGATGGGCAAGTTGGGTGTGTAGAAGACTCCCGGATGCGGCGAAGAGTCGATGATCGATTACTTTTCCTTCCAAGTATGAAGAGAATGTACCCACTTTCCTACTTCCTGAGTGTTGGTGGTCGCAGGGGTCTGGCCTTCGACCTTGTCAAAGAGAAAGAGAACATATCGTTTGGATCAGGTCGATCCTCTCGCGTTCAAATTGGCGGGCAACTCAAGGGCCTAAGACCTGGAAGATTTGAGAAGAAGGAGCTTGATCGGGAAACGCCTCTTCCAGCGAACATGTTCATACGTCAGTTTCTTGCTTCTCGTGGGGAATTCCCTGTGCAAGCTTTTCGTTCTCCAGGCTGGTTGTCCTCTGGAGAGGACGGCTGGTGGACTCGGATGGTGGATTTTGTCTTTGAGGAACTCAAGGAGCCTCTTGCTCAGTCTGGCCTTACGATACCAGTACAGGCCACAAGACGCGGGATCATTCAGAATTATCCCTGCTTCTTTGCTATGCTGGAGCGGTATAATCCAGATAGCTGCACCTTTTTCACACCTGTTGGGGAGTTGGGATTTGCTCTCCACGAGATGCATGTGATATCGGGACTATCCTTTGGGCAAATGCCATATGAAGAGTTTGTCCCCACCACTGAGGAACTATCCATCTTGAAGACTGCTTATCCGGAGATTTATGACACTTTCTGGGAGTTAATGTGTCATTTCCATATCTGTGCTCAAGTCGTCGGGACACGTGGGAGTGGCCTTATGCATACTACTTGGGCGGATTATTTATTTCAGAACTTGGGTCAGAAAGATTCTAAAGTGACCCGTCTTACCGTGAGTTCTGTTAGGAGCATTAAAGCCCGCATCAAGGCTCCTAAGGCTACTTATAGGAATCAGTGTCTAGAAGATGGATTTGAAGCTGGCAGCGAATTTGAGAGCTTTCATCACCAAGCCGCCATTCCAATCTCTGACATGGCGCTTTTCGCTGGTTTCTTAATGCTCTGGTTGAAACGATGCGTTGTGCCGACGAGACCAGCAGAATCAATCTTGGTTGAGGTGGTTTATCCTGCCGTTCTCCTAGCTTATAGGAAACCACTAAGTCTTCTCCCTGCGATGACGGGCTGCCTGCAGAGAGGTTTACGAGATTTGGTCTCAGAATTCCTCGATGTCAAGGAGATGAATGTTGCCGGGAGAAAAGTCTGGAAGACTTCTCAACCCCGTGTACCAATGCCCTATACTTATTTAGTGGCTTGGTTTGTACTGCACTGTCCCTCGTTAATGACGGGGATCGTGCATGATAATGAAACTTCTGTTCCTTTCATCCAGAGGCTTGAGTCGGCCACATGGATAACTGTGTACATAGTCCGGGCTAGACAGCTCTTGTCTTCAGAAAATAACTATGACCTTTTTTGCTGCCGCCCTTGTTTCGATGGGGCTGAAGAAGGAGACCCGAGGTTTGGCGATGTGGTTTTTGAAGGGTCCTCACTTTTAAACATGGGGACTTTCCAATGGCTTCTTGTCATCAGAACGGGCTATTTGGTCTTTCGACTAGGCGAGAGATGCATAATTGAGCCTTATATTCCTTCGCGCTTCGCTCGACAATTTGGGTATGACCAGCTTTATGTCGGTAACCCTAATTCGCGATTAGCTCATATCGGGAATTTGTATGAAGGGGCTCGTGCTTGGTATTTCTTCCTCGCCCGAGGAACTCATGCACGATTTACTCTGCCCAGCTTGCCGCCTAGTTGCTCTGTGGTTGTGGACTTCCGGGATTGGTTTGATGAAGTCTCTCGAATCCCAGAGTACGATGTATACACATCTTGCATAAATGAGATTCGAGAGTTCTATAAGTCCAGAAGTGGTTCCGCTCAGACTCGACTACCGGGGATTGGGGATTATTTGTCGTACGAGCGAAGGATGATTGGGGGTGAAGAAACCACAGAGAAACCACCAACTACTGGGTCTTCTGAGGAAAAGGTAATGGATGAAATCCCGGAGGAGATACCCACTCTCGAGCCTCGCTCTTTGAGGTCATCTGGGAAGAAGGCTCTTACTGCTGATGAGGTTGCTGCGTATGACAAGAGAACACGCAAGCGAAAACCTATCGCAGCTAAGAACTCTAAAAAGTCCAAGTTGTTGGGGGATGCTATCAAGTCTGCACATGTTGCGTCTCCTGAGAATAAAGAGGAGACCATGTTCCTGGCTGCTCCTTCTGGTCCTGAAGTAACGGCAGCTGGGCAGGGATTGACCATCCCAGATCCAACATCAAATATGTCCGAAGGGCCGTCTTTTGAAGCTGTCGACCCTCCCATTCGCACTGATTATGCGAATTGTTTTACTTATCCAACTGCTCCACCCCCCAAGCTCGGAAACTTTGAGGAAGCTTATCGAACAACTAGAGCATTGGATGCAAATAACCATTGACGTCGTCAGTCTCGGGGACGTGAGCTTCAAGGTCTTTGAACCTCATCTGCTGGAGTGTGTCGCCAAGATTAGGAACCAGGGGAATGCGGTATGGACCGAGAATTGTCGCGAGGGCATCATTATTCTGGAATATGAATTAGAATTCCTTTCCATGCTACAACGCGACGAAATAGGACCAGAAGTGGATCAGGCTCTCTCTAAGGCTAGGGCTTTGAAAGCTCAGCAGCAAGAGGTTCTTCAGAAGAGCTTATCCAAAGCAGAATCTCGTGTTTCTCATCTACGTGGGGAGCTTCTCCGGGCACAAGAGGACATGGGCAATCTTGCCGTGAGTCTCCGGGATAAAGCAGCAGAACTTGCTCGTGCTGGTGTTGAGGTACCTCAAATAAATGCTCTGCTAGCCGACGGTATGGAAATTTTCAAAGGGTTAGCTGGTTATTGTGACGGGCTTCTCAAAGGTTATTGCGACGAAATTGTCGATGCTGATAAGATTAGACGAGAGCTCGCAGCAGCAGCACCAAATGAAGAGGAACTCAAGAGCCAGGTAACAGAAGAAGTCAAGAAGGCTCGCGAGGAGAAGATATCAGCTTTAAAGTCTAAACTCAAATCTTTTAGACTGATGAGCCCCGATGCTTAGGACTTGAATTGCTGTTTTAGTTAGGGAATAATTTTGTATCATTTTCATTTCAACCGTCTTCACTTTTGTACGCAAATTTACAGTATTGAATGAAAACGATATCATTTTAGTCTCCATTATCTCTTTTTGCTGAATTCTAATTTGAGACAACGAAGAATAATACAAATGCTATAAGTGCGATGTTAACTTGGTATACAAGACAAGAAATATTATAATTTTATTCCCGAAATGCATTATGAATTGGCAACCCCCAGCCTGACTTGGCTGGAATTTACAAGACCAAGGAGTGGGCTACATGATTCACAAAAAATATCTCTTAAGGAATTTCCCATTAATCGGCATCATGAGCCTGTCTCCTTTTTAATTGATAAGGCGATAGGCCCCATTCGAATAAACCGATTCTATCACGAAGGGCCCTTCCCATTTAGGATTGAACTTCCCTTTGGTTTTGTGTGTCACCACCATGGGTCGTCTGTTGGCCAAAACCAAATCGCCTTTCTTGAAAATCCGTTCCTTAACCTTTTTGTTGTAGGCTTTGGAAATACGAGCTTGATATAACTCAATCTGTTGCTGAGCTTGAAGTCGTTTGCCATCTAAGACTTCAAGTTCCTGCAGACGTCGTTGAAGTTTTTCTTCTTCTGTTAGCCCGGTTGCAATCGCGATTCTCAGAGAAGGGATCTGAATTTCTAATGGCAATACAGCCTCGCAGCCATATACCAAAGAGAATGGCGTAGCTCTTGTAGGGGTTCTCACCGTTGTACGGTAAGCCCATAGATATTCGCCGAGCCTCTCGTCCCAATCACGTCGGCTCTTGGAGACAAACTTCTTGAGAAGCTTTACTATGGTTTTGTTGAACGCTTCTGCCAGACCATTTGCCGGCGGGTAATACGCCGTAGATGCAACACTTTGGATCCTGAATTTATCACAGAATCTCTGGAATCCAAAGCTGACGAATTGTGTCCCGTTGTCGTGAACTATCCGTCGGGGTACTCCAAAATGGTAGACGACGTGATGCTTGATGAACTTGATTACATTTGAAGTCTTGACTTCTTTCAATGGGATTGCCTCCGCCCATTTGGAGAAATAATCAGTCACAGCTAGAATGAACCGGTTTCCCTTAGACGTTGGAGGGGAAATCGATCCTACAATATCCATACCCCACATTTCGAAAGGCCAGGATGCCGACGTGGGGTGTAGATTCCCAGGTGCTTGGTGGATAAAATCCCCATGAACTTGACATGCGTGACAACGTTTAGCGTATTCAACCGCGTCTGAAAACATTTTCGGCCAATAATAGCTGATTCGTCGGAGGCGATCTCCTAATTTAGCTCCGGGCTGATGAGCCCCACACAATCCGTCATGAGCCTCTTTGAGGGCCATCTTCGCTTCATTTCGGGAAAGGCATCTAAGTAAGACTCCATCGTGTGATTTGCGATACAGGACTTGAGAAATTGCATCGTAATAGAATCAGAGGGCCTTTTGTTTAATAGAGGCCGCTTCCTTAGGGTCATCGGGCAGAATTCCATATAGGGCATAGTCGATGTAGGGGAACCGCCAATCCCTAGATTCAAATTCCATAAATATCGTACAGACTTCTCCTGACGTCGTCTCGTCTGGGTCTTCCTCCATGGGGATCTTGGAAAAACACAGTCTTCGTCCCGTGACTGGAATCGTTGTTTCAACTTCCGGTGGCAATGCTAATGAAGTTGCCAAGGAGGCTAAAGCATCTGCATACGCATTCTGAGCTCGTGGTACATATTCGATAAAGAAACCTTCGAACTTTTAAGCTTGCTCTAACACAGCGAAGTAGTATGGGATCAAATCCTCATGACGTACTTCGTACTCTCCTCGGACTTGATTAACGATTAGCTGAGAGTCACCGTAAGCTTCGAGGTGCTGAACATTAAGTTCTTCGGCAAATTGCATTCCTAATAGCAGAGCATTATACTCAGCTACGTTGTTGGTGCAAGGTTCGATTAAAGAGAATCCCCTTGGGATTACATGACTGTTCGGAGAGACTAATACTACTCCTACTCCCGCGGTAATTGCTCCATGAGGGTTTGCTCTAGACGCGCCGTCGAAGAATAACTTCCACACTTGCGTAGCTACCTGGATGACGCAAGCTTCAGCGACTTCGTCAGGTAATTCTTCATACAACTTAGACGTTCCTGCTACTGGGTGATCAGCTAAGAAGTCTGCCAGTGCTTGACCCTTGACCGCCTTTTGAGGCATGAACTGCATGTCGTACTGCGACAAGAGAATGGCCCACTTCGCGAGTCGGCAATTCAGAGATGATGGTTTCGTCATCAGAACTCTCAAGGGATTCACCTTAGAGATGACCTGAATGGTTTGTCCAACTAGGTAATGTCGCATCTTTTGAATTGTGAATACCAAGGCGAGACATTCCTTTTCGACCGGATTGTACCGGTGTTCGGCTCCCATCATAGTCCTGCTCAGGTAATAGATGGCTTGCTCTTGACCTTGATCATTGTTCTGGGCTAACAAAGCTCCAAGAGAATGGTCCATGGCCCTACATATAACAGGAATGGTTTTCCTGATATCGGGGCCACGAGAACTGGTGGTTGAGTGAGATATCTCTTAATCTCCTCGAATGCTCTTTGACACTCAGCATCCCAAACAAAGGATATTCCTTTCTTCATGAGCTTAGAGAAAGGTTGACAGCGCCCCAAAAGATTTGATATGAATCTTTGAATGTAGGCTAGTCTACCTTGCAAACCTCTGAGCTCTTTGAGATTTTTCGGAGGTGGCATGTCTTGGATGGCACGTACTTTCTCTGGGTCAAGAGAGATTCCTTTGGACGTGACAATAAATCCTAGGAATTTTCCACTTGATACTCCAAGAAATAATTTTGTAGGGTTCATCTTCAGATGATGTGTCCGCATGATTTCGAACATTGTCCTCAAGTCTGCAAGATGATCATCCTTACATTGACTTTTTACTGCTATATCATTAACGTAGCACTCGATCTTCTTTCGCAGATGCTCATAAAAGATGGTGTTCATTGCCCGTTGATAAGTTGCACCTGCATTTTTCAGCCCAAAGGGCATCACTGTGTAGTAATACACCCCCAACGGTGTTCTGAATGCGGTATGCTCCTCGTCGTCGGGGTGCATCTTGATCTGATTGTACCCGGAGAATCCGTCCATGAAAGACATTCTTTCATATCCGCAGGTGTTATCAATCATAACATCCGTTATAGGAAGCGGGAATTCATCTTTTGGACAAGCTGCGTTAAGATCGCGGAAGTCTATGCATATCCGGACCTTCCCGTTCTTTTTGGGAACTGGAATAATATTGGCCACCCAGTCAGGGTGTTGTTCTTCCCTCACAAAACCTGAGTCTATAAGCTTTTTCACTTCAGACTCGATTGATTCCATGATCTCTGGACGAAACCTGCGTTGTTGTTGTTTAACGGGTTTTGCATCCGGATCAATGTTGAGACGGTGCATGGCAACCTTCGGGTCAAGGCCAGGCATATCTTCATAATTCCAGGCGAAGACATCTATATATTCTCGGATGAGAGATATAAGGTCTTCTTTTTCGGATGATGACAGGTCTTCGGCTATAAAGATAGGTTTGGGGTCAGACTCGTCTCCCATGTTGACCTGGATCACCTTATCTTCCGTGGGTGGTTCGCGTTGTTCGAAGCGCATATCCCACAAGATATTAAAACGTTTGATCCATGGATCGTCGGTTGATTCGACTAACTCTTCATCACCCCCTGCATCTTCATCGGGGTGACTAGTTGAAGCCATGTTCACAGTCAAACTTTTGAAGAAAGGTCCGACACTGACATCGGATTCCCAGGAAGATGTTCCAGATGAATGATCCTGACGCAGATAATTACTGATATCATTTTCTGAGGCAGGGGGAGTTGTGACATAACCTAAGCCCCTTCTAATTTTTTGATAATAATCTGGAGGCTTCCCTACAGGGGTTAGAGACATTCAGATTGGGGTTCGCCTACCTTTCCCGAAGTTCAGACCCTGTTTCTCATTAAAGTTATATCTTATTCATTTCATTAAGTGTATAGAATTGGGTTCATGGTAATGGAATTGGGGACTTCCGTCGTCTTCTTCTGAACTTCCTCGTTTGAGTTGTTCGGGTTTGACTTTACCAAAACAGATCGGCTTTTGCCCTTTCCTTTTGGATGGGACTTTGAAGAAAGCCTTCCGTACATCTTCTGCTTCTTCATCCGAAGCGAAGAACGACTTGATAGGCAATGTTAGTGATGCTTTCGTGCACAGTGTGTGCCATGGGTTGGTACCTGCATTAGAATTATTCTCTACTGGTTTATTTCTAGAGGACGCATCAGGCAAGTACGCTAAAAGAAAATCTTTATTAATGCACCATTCACCCTCGCTCGGTACATTATTATTACCCTCATCTTGACCCATTACATCTAAGTTCAGTTCCCATGGACAATCTTCTTCGGGATCCGGTTCAATGTCGGCTTCATTGCCGCTGTCCGCATCTTCTTTCTCTTGGGACTCCAAATAGAAGACGGAATCAGTGTGGAAGTTTTCCACTCCTCTGAAGGGGTATTTCTCTGCAATTAGAGTTCGGACTTCTCCTTCATCATTGGCATATTTCATGACCTGATGCAGAGTAGACGGGACAATGCGGTTTGCATGTATCCAGGGCCTTCCCAGTAATAGATTGTAGGAAGTGTCCGCGTCTATGGTGTAGCATGTCACCTCGGACTTGAGGTCTCCAATTTGACATCTGAGCTTTATTTTCCCTAGGGGTCGAGTGCTGTTTGCATTGAACCCGAAGATGGTGGTCTGGGTAGTGTGTAACCTGTGCATAGGGATCCCTAAGACTTGCATGACCCTATAAGGCATGATGCTAAGCGCGGAGCCTGGGTCAACCTGGACACGACTGATTTCGGAAGATCCGATATACCCCGTGTAATACAAAGGTCTGTCATGTTTATGTTTAACCTGCATATCTTCTTGAGTGAACGATGTACAAGGTAAACTTCTTGCAGCTTGCAGACATTGCCGACAAGTTTGATCTTCAGAAACTTCGGGAATTGGAGCAACTTGTGTGATGAAGCTCTCCGTATTCTTCAAAGCTTCAATTAGAGCTTCTTTGGTAGTTTTTGACAACCTTAGGAGCTCATATAATGTAATTCGGGCCGGTATGTTGGCCAGCTGTGCCATGACATTAAATTGAAAAGGAGCACTGGACTCTCCGGATTCTTGGTGCAGATTTCTGTTAAACCGGAGCTCCTTTGCTTCCCTTTATCGGAAGGCTTCTTCGGTACATAACTCCCAGCGTCTTGGGGCTGTTCGTCAGCTTCTTGAACATTCTGGCCGTAGACTTTCAAGTAAGCTTTTCCTGACCGAGTGCCAGGATTGCCTTCTGGATATGCCGCTAGAACGATCCTCTCGTCTTCTGAATCAGTGAGAGGTTTGATCAAATCATCATTCTCATTAACAGAGGGGCTAATCATGTTGGATGCCTTAGCCTTTCCTCTTTTCTTCTTGGACGTGATATCCGTCCACTGTTGGTCTTCCACCAGATCAGGATGAACCCACATGATTTCTCCCTTTGGAGTGGTGAGGGGTATCAGTCCCTTATCCTTCTGACTGTGCAAGTCAGTATTCTTCAAGTGCATTTCTCCCTTGTGGATGGGGACAACGCCATCTGCGGTCGCTACGGGAGGAAAATCACCGAATTGGACTGCTATCATGTTGGTAGAGACGGTCTTTTGCTCAGGTTTCAGAGTGAGCACCTTGGCGTCCACTAAATTCTGGAGAATGTCCTTAAAGATGTAACATCTTCTGGTAGGATGTCCCAGGAATCTGTGATAGCGGCAGTAATTAGGGTCATCTACCTTCCCTGCTTCATCTGGCTTCCTAATATCAGGAAGCTGCAACTTGTTGTTCTTCCGCAATAGCTGGAACAAGGTGTCCACATGTTCCTCCTTGAAGGAGTACTGTTTGGGCACTTTCTGCTTGTTAGGTGTTTTGCCTTCCTTCGCGGGAGGCGGCACTTGCGTGTAATCAGCTGCTAAGGTCTCTTTCCCCTTAGACCGTTGGGCATTGTTCTGATTGCGTTGCTGTTGTTGTTGCGGTTTGGGCTGTGCAGCTTCTTCGGCTTTCACCCGAGCAACAATCTCTTCAGCTTGTTCTCCCTGCGAAACCAACTGTCTCCAGGAGCGACATTCCGCCACCCCCATCTGAGCGAGGAGTTGGGTCTGCAAATTGTGCCTGCACGTTTCAACCAGAGTTGATTGAGTCATACCTGAAGGGCATCGCAATGCCATGCTGCGAAATCTCTCCACATATACCTTAATGGACTCTCCCTTCTTCTATTTGGTGGCGAGAAGAGTCAGGACCGAAACTTCTGTATCGTCCTCGAAGAACCTGGCCAGGAACAGCCTTTCCAAATCTACCCATTTCTGAATAGATCCAGCAGGCAGCTTCATAAACCATTCAAAGGTTACCCCTTTAAGAGTGCCGATGAACAAGCGTGTCAGGATGGCGTCGTTCGCCACTACATCTCCAGTCTGAGACTTGAAGTAATAGATATGCTGATTTAGTGATCCTGTGCCATCGAAGGGTTGCAATGTTGGAGCTTTGAACTTCGGTGGGTATGGGGCTATATCCCACTCAGCAGGATAAGGCCTCACCACTCCTTCTTCGCGGAGCTCACTTCTGTTGGCGATTGCATTGAGACGAGCCTCCAGTTCGTCCATTTTAGTGGACCGAGGATGCAGTTCTTTTTCCACCTCTTTCTCACCTTCAGAAGAGGATTCCAGGTTGTGAGTCTCACGATCTGAATGTTCGTGAGCTTTTTGCTTTCCCTTTGATGTTGTCCTCCAGGAAGATTCAGGTTTTTGGCCTTTTTCTGCCAGAAGTTGGGCCAACATGTCCTTCAATTGAAGAAGGGTCTCTTGTTGCGCTTAGAGTATGACATGATGTTCGTCTACTCTTTTGGCTATGTCCTCGGGGTTTTCCGTCATGTAAGCAGAAACTCCTTGTGCCCCGACAGAGCTTGAAGATTGAGATTCAGCTATTGCTGAATGTTCATCACTTGTTGTGATCCCTTTGGCTAACTTTTGATAGTCAACCGGGCGAATAGCTCCTGTCCGAGTCCAAGTATTCCGATATACTCCTTCGAACTGGTCACAAATTTCCCTAACAGTTGGGGAATGACTTCTTTGTGACTCGTCAGAATCGGAATGTGAGGCTGTTCCTCTGCCGATCATGTTGATAGTAACCTCAGGATAGTCGATTTCAGAGGTCTTCTTCTGGCGACGTTGTCGTTTGGGAGGTCTAGCGACATTCGTCAACCTATTAAACACCGATTGCCTAGGCGTCGGTGAGCAACAGCTGCATTCGGAGAGGACAGCGGAAATGAGCCGTTCACACTGATATGAATGGGCCACTTACTGTGTTGGTCTTCCTCTTGACAGTAGCTCACGCAAGTCGGAGACCTGGGAAAGATTTTGTGAGGGTGGAGATGGAACCCCCTGCCTTTGGATGGGTTGGACATGAATATTAAATCCATGCCGTCCTTTTTGAACCTGACGGACCGTGTCGTGTTCTTGAGGCGAAACACGAGGGTCGCGCTTTGGTTTATAAACACGAGGTCGAGGCCTGTGTTTGACTGATTGAACAGATCCTTGAGGATCTTGTCCTAATTG
Source organism: Asparagus kiusianus (assembly GCA_022839385.1). Taxonomy (NCBI): domain Eukaryota; kingdom Viridiplantae; phylum Streptophyta; class Magnoliopsida; order Asparagales; family Asparagaceae; genus Asparagus; species Asparagus kiusianus. Next base: position 18,658 of record BQKN01062528.1, read on the forward strand.
AACGCACACTTGTGGTGTGCGTTTTGATGTTGAAACAGACCTCTGCGGGTCTTGTTTTAGTTGAACGCACACTTGAGGTGTGCGTTTTGAAACAGACCCCTGAGGGTCGTTCTTTGTTTGAACGCACACTTGTGATGTGCGTTTGGTTGATGACCCAGACCCCTGAGGGTCTGATTTTGGTTGAACGCACACCTGTGGTGTGCGTTTAGATGATTGAACAGACCCCTGGGGGTCTTGTTTTGACTGAACGCACAGCTGTGGCGTGCGTTGGAATGGTTGAACGTGCCCTTTGGGGTCACGTTTTGGGACGCACCCTTGAGGTGTGCGTCTGGATTGAACAACGCGCCATTGGGGTTCGTGTTTGAGCTAGATAACCCGAGGCTCATAGTCGGGTTCATTGCCACGAAGTGTGCGTTCTGGAGCAGAAACGCAGGGTTCGGGCAGATTTTCAGAAACGTAATTCTTGCGTTGGGCCGTAGCTCGGCTATTCCGCAAATATGCTCGCCGCATGGATCTTCTCCTCCGTCGAGCGGCGTTTTTCTTTGCTTGTTTCAACGCCCTGGCCGTAGCGTCGTCGACGTTGATTGGGTTTTCCTCCGACATAGGCCTCTTTTGACCTATTATGCGCCGTAATGATACGGGGGAGGAGTCTTCAACTCGCAGAGCGAGTTTAAGGTCTTGGCCAAAGGAGAGGGCTTTCTTTGGCATCTCAGCAGTAGTGATGACCTCCTTAGAGGCCTTGTGGGTATCACGCCTAGCTTTAGGGCTAAGCGACCCAGAGGAGAGAACCTCCTCGTACTTGGCTTGGTCGAACTCTACAACGAGAGTTTCGACGGTGGTCCCAGTGAGGTGAACGTCGGATTGCGCCACCACTTCCTCATCAGTGAAGCTAGTCCCCAGCGGAGTCGCCATCTTTTGTTTGATGGAAATTTGATGTAAAAAAGATAAGAAAGAAAATTTGATTTGTATTCTCTCAAAATCAATTACAATTCGAATTCCGATTACAAAAGAGAGGAGAATGAATTTGATTCTCCCCTTTGTTTAATTCTGGGTTCTTCTTGGTAGCGATGGAGTGTTTCCTTTGATTGATCGCGTCGAACTTGCTCTCCGTTGACGATCCGACCGTACTATCTCACTGGAACAATTGATTTGTTTGATGAATTCGGTTTAGAACTCTTTTAAGAAACTCGGAACGAGTTGAGAACTCTGAAAAGAGTTGTTGAGAACCAAATAACTGGTTTGATAGGATAATCTTGCGTTGCAAGTTTAACCACGAACTCTTAAATGAGTTTCAGAACTCAGAGCGAGTTGAAACTCTGTAACAGAGTTGTTAGAACCGAAGATTCGGTTAATAGCCGAGTTGATTCACCACTGATGAAGGGATTCTATGAGATTTGATTAACTGATTATTGATCAGTTCCTTAATCTTCCAAAGATCTCCTTCTCCGTGCTGTTGAACCCTGAGATTTGTTGACCTTGGGCGGTTTTGATGCCAGCTCACTTCAACCCTATGCGGTTTTGTTACCAGAAACCGATCAACCCCTTACTCAGTTGAGTAAGTCGGTTATTTATAGGGAAACTAGGGGTGTAACCAACCCCTAAATCCACTCCTAAGTGGGCGAAAATCCCTCAGAACGTGGGATCACGGTTTTGAGGCCGTTCGGCTTGTATTTGAACAAGTCAAACACCTGATTTGATGTTTTGGGCCTTAGCTCTGCGTCTAAGGTCTGAGACGCAGAGTTAAACCTTTGTCAAAGGTTGGAAACGCACAGGCCGCATGCGTTCAGGACTTGGAGACGCACAGGTCACTTGTGCGTTGAAATCAACTCTGCGTCAAGAGTTTGGGACTCATAATTGAGTCTGTTAAAGAACACACGTTATGTGTGCGTTTTGTGCTTTAACTCTGCGTTCAGAGTTAGCTGTCTGTTGGAGAACGCACAGTTTGTGTGCGTTTCGAATTTGAGAAATGCAGAAGTGAACTTCTGCATTTGATAGAGGTTGTTGACTTGTAACCTCTTCTATTATGACATTGCAAAGGCCGTTGTTTATTGATCTTTGACTGTTATGAGATATGAGAGTCGTCAGATTGTAACTCTCACCATCGATTGTGAAGGCCACTGAATAGAGTTTTCATCAGCTGTCGGAAGCGTCGTCGAATTATAACTCTTCTCGATCTGTGTGAAAAGTCTTCTATTTGCAGCTTTCGATTGTCGGCGCGAAAACTATTTGATTGTAGCTTTCGTTGTGAGAGCTAGTCGGGAATCAACATCCATAGTGTCTTTTAGATGAATATTTGCCCACAGCTCTCTACCAAGTAACTCACCAGCTAAGTCTAACCTTTTATTTCTAAAATCATTACACTACTCATCAGCATCTCTAATAGTTGCTAATATAATATTAGTCATGTTGTTGTCGCAGCCATCAAGATCAATCATCTCAGAAATGAAATCGTGTTTGTGGCGATTGTGGAGTTGCGAATGCAGTGATTAGAAAGTCGTCTGATTGTGACTTCCATTGTCGGAACTTGATAGGGATCAGCTATCCATTGTGATTTTTAGACAGCCTACAATTGTTTTGACATCAATTCTACTACTGGCTCTTTCCTTAGACAAATTTATTGTAAAAGGAATCTGAACATTCAGACTTTGAGGTCAAATACTTCGCATTCATCTTTTTGGAATGCAATCATATCTCATAATGATGTTTTTTTCCAAAATATTATATGGAAACTAGGCTCTGGCAACATAATCAGATTTTGGGAAGATAAATGGCTTGGAGCTAACTCATTAGCCAGTTTATATCCCTCTCTATATAACCTGGCATTCTCTATAAACGCTCCCATAAGTAGCCAGGGACGTTTCCAAGCAAATAAATGGCACTGGCATCTTTTGCTTAAGAGAAGCTTAAATCAAGCATCACATTTTGACAGAATGCAACTTATGAATATCATTGGAGATTTTTCTGTCAACAATCAACATGATCAGGCTAGGTGGTCTCTCACTTCTACAGGAGCTTTCACGGTAAAGTCCTTATACATTTTTCTCAATTCTAGAGGAATTCAATCTCCTATTTACAAAGGCATATGGAATCCTCTCCTACCAAGCAAGGTTCAGTTTTTTACTTGGTTATTGTTCAATAACAAATTACACACTAAGGATGTTCTATCTTTAAAAGGCTGACAAGGTGATTCATTATGCAATTTTTGTGGTTTGGAAGACTCGAGAACATCTTTTCTTTTCATGCCCTTTATCTTTACAAATATGGAGACATTTTCAAAAGTATGAGCTAAATTTTCAATGGCCACATACTTTCATGGAGCTTCTACAATCTGTAGAACTTTTAAAAGGCATGCATGGGCATCTTTGGCGACTCATTTTTTCTGCCACGTGCTGGAACATATGGCTTACAAGGAATAAGCTTATTTTTGATCATACACCTTTCTCATACAAATCCATTATTAATCAAATTATTTCTGGAATTTATGAATGGACAGGAGCAAGAAAAGGTTCTGTGGCTCAACATCTATCTAAGAGACTAGAACATCATCCAATCAGCAGGGAGAATGTTTAAGAAAGCTTGGAGAATTTGCAGGAAGTTGATTTTTGAGATCTTTTGTAGTATTTTTGAAGTCTTCTTGTATTTTTTGTTTTGGAACAGTTATATTTTCTTAGTCTTTTGTTTTGTTAGTTTATAGAAAATCTAATTCAAGTAAATATATGTATGGCTGGCTTTGGTTCTTTCTTATATCTGTGTCAACGATGAGTGACGGCAAGGCCCACTCCTCATCTTCACAGATCTTTGAAAGAAGAAAGTTATACGTCCCTATTTAGTTGAATTCTATTTTCTATCTACCAACATTTGGATACATTTCGTATCCTACTTTTGTAACTATAACATCTATTTTTAATTTTAATGAACGGGGAACATCCCCTGTTTTTCTGGCAAAAAAAAAAAACAATTAATCTTGAATATTATACCTTACATAAGATGCAACATAAAATATGTGCAAGTATGGGAAAAAAAACAACAAGGTTGCCCACCGCCAACACGGCGATAAATTTAATCGTACGGAATCATAGAGCAAGAGGGAAAACTAGACACACTCTTAGGGATATGCATAATGATAACTAAACTATATATACATCACTCTCACATTATAATAAGAGAGAAAAATATAAAGAGTGTTAACATTGTGTAATGATGATGTTAGCAGGAGCTTGCTAACGATCCCTCTTGTTTCAAGATTCCATGTGATGAGTTTATCGTTGTGTGTCGGCGGTCAGCTACAGTTCTATTCTCATTATTTGCGCATATTTCATGTTGCATCTGGCAATGTATAATACTTAGGGGTTTTTGCATAAATAAACCTCAATTTTTTGATATTTGCAAATTTGCACCTCAAATATTGATATTGCAAGATTGTCCCTCGAAACTAGCATATTGAGTCTTCCTACTCCTCCAACTTAAGAGCGTTGCTTTTTTAAACAAGTCAATGTCAAAAATCTCAATAATTTCCAATAGGTTTGCAACAATTCCCCATTTAAAAATAAAAATTGGTAAGTGAAAGGGGGAAAACAATCAATATGAGAGAATTGGGAGACAATTTTACAAATATCAAGATTTAGAGAATAATGTTGCAAAAATGATAGATTTGAAGAGAATATATATGCAAAAAGCCCAAAATACTATACCTTAATGTATGCAACATGAAACATGCGCAAGTAATGAGAATAGCAAGGTTGCCGACCACCAACTTGCAACTATGGGCTGATCATATGGAATCTGAGCAAGAGATATAATTAGTGCATCGTGCTGGCATCATCGTTACCCAATAATAACACTCACCAATCTCATACTTAACTTTGTAAATCCGCTCTCAAGTCACTACTCACTTACCCTCTAAAATTCTCAAAATGTCAATTGAGTCCTATGAGCCCCCTCCGCCCAACTAAACCGCGATTGGTTCTTCCCCTACGGTCCTTTCCTCCACACCGCCTCCTCCTATAGAACCCCAAACCCTAACCCTAACCCCAGACCCTAACCCTAACCCTAACCCCAGACCCTAATCGCGATTGGCCAGCGAATTCCCACCCCACAAACCCTACCTCTATGACTCAGGTTTGTACCCACTTCCTAAAAACAACCTAAGTGGGAACCATATTTTTAGGCAACACATTTAGAGCTCTCTGTAGCTGATACTAAGCTACATCCATATGACGAGTACAAATGATAAAGAGATAAATTTCATTGGAACATTATAGGATATAAAAAAAACTAATTAGATCTATCATAGTTGGGGGTAAAATTCTATGATATTAAGAAAGAGGTTAAAGATGCATTTGAGCATAAGTTAAAAGATCTTTTTGGATCTAGAAACATCTTAAGGCCAGATTTTGCAAATAATTCTTGGGAATGAGATGACAGTTTAGGAGATTTGGATATAGATGTTCAAATAGAGGAGGAAAAAGATGCAGTCTAGCAATTGGGTGCGGACAAGGCACCGAGTCCAGATGGTATTCCAACTTTCTTCTACGAAACTTTCTGGGATATTACCAAGGGTGACATTCCATTGTTGATGTCGACATTGTCTAAGGGAGCATCTAGACTTGATAAGATTACTATTCTCACGTTGTTCTCATTCTTAAAATTCCTTGCCAACGGCATGTAGGTGACTTTAGGCCTATTTGTTTCCTAAATGGATCCTTAGTAGTCATCTCTAAGGTTCTTGCAAATTGCCTAAGTACAAAACTCAGAGATTTCATTAGTGAATATTAATCTTGTTTTGTGGCAAGAAGATATATCTTGGATGGCGAACAACGCAAGAGGTGATACACTACTACAATATATATAATTAAAATGATATCTCCTTAAACTAGACTTTGAAAAGGCATATAATATGATGGATTGGGATTGCCTTTTGGAGGTCCTCTCTCTAAGAGATTTCGGACCAAAATGGATGGGATTAAATCTTGGCTATTCTCGACAAAAATTAACATACTACTCAATAGAGCACCTAGTAAAGAAATCGTTTGTGAGAGGGTATTAGATAGAGAGATAGGAGTATCAACACAATGTTGATCGAGAAAACTTTATGTCGTTCCCGTAAAGAATTTCCACTACCATGCTTGGAATTCCCATTAGACCAGGCAGACTGAGGATACAAGATTGGATTTTATGATTGAGAGGATTGAGAAAAAACTTAAAGATTGGAAAGAGAAACTTCTATTTTAGGAGAAAGAGTAACTTTACTGAATGTATATTTATTAGCTACACCTTTGTACTTCCTTTCCTACTTTGAGATGCCATGTTGGGTTGAGGCCAAAATCAACAACATTAGAAGAAAGTTTCGCTAGAAATATAATAAGTCGGACAGGGGAGGATACAATCTAGTTTGTTAGGGACAAGTTAGTCGTTCAAAGGAAGAGGAAGGCCCTAGTGTGTTAAACATTTGGGATATGAACAAAGCAATGCTTTCACGTTGGTTGCAAAAGTTCTTGGCGCGACCTCTGGCTCTATGGCTCTTTATTGTCACATAAATATGGTTCAAGATCAGGATTGTGGAACCCGATAAAATTTTCAAACCTGTTCAGGACTTTTGAAGGGAGTTGCTAATGTGTGGGATCCATTCCAGGGAGGAATTAATTTCTCACTCGGTAATAGAACTCACACATTAGCAACCTCCACACATTAGCAACTCCCACACATTCTGTTGTGCGCAGCAGAAATTTTGGCAGCACCTCGGCAGCACAACAAGAGAGTAAGATCACAATAAGAATTCCTGTTTCACAAAGAAAACAAGAACCTTAAACAAAATATCTTAACAAAGTGAGATATTAGCTTTTCCTCTCATTAGTTCTAGGACTGGCCTGTCGAGGGAACCTAAATAAGCTATTACAAATCACACAACCAGCGAGACAACTAATTTTACGTGGTTCGACAGATTGCCTACATCCACGGGGTAAGGGGGAGGGGGAGGGGGAGATCTACTATTAGAGGAAGAGAATACAACTAGGGTTTATAATCACACAACTTAAACCCTCAAATAAGCTCTCAAATCCCTCATAAATATCTCCACCAATGGATGCTCAATACCCTAAAAAAGGATAGATGCACTCTGTAATTTTTTCTATTGCACGCAGCCCAAAACAATTTGTTGCTTTTGCCCTTTGCCTTTCGTACTTGCACCAAGCCGAGAAAAAAAATCATAGCCGAAAAATCACAAAACCTCCTTCGCACACCTCCTGAAACCTTAAGAACCGAAAATATATAGCTACATGACATGAACAATCGAGTGGGCCATCTCCACTCGGAAACACCGCGTGAGCCTGCTGCTTAACGTGGGTGTGGCCCCCACGTGAACACATTCATGACCTACTTACGCTTCTAGCTGACTGAAAACCTAACAATGATTGGCAAGATGTGCCACTTTAGCGATGAGAGCCTATGGAAATCTTTCACTGTTAAGTCCATGTATAGATTTTTTTTAATTTTGCTGGGTATACATTATCAACAGATAAGTGGATATAAACCTCTAGAGCACCTATGAAAGTTAGAGCTTTTTCTTGAGCTCGCCATTAGAAATGCCATATTGACACGGGACAACTTGATGAAGCGTAAGTGGCAGGGATGTAATGTATGTGTCCTTAGTCATGAATACTGAAACAATAGAACATTTTATTACTCCATTATTCTTTCGCAAATGTTCTTTGAGTAAATATTAGGTTGCACTTCGATGGTGAACAACCTAGATATTTATGTCATATTGTTTGTTTGGAGCAGGACTATGATTAAAAAGTCAAAACTATCTTTATGGTGCTTAATTATATACAGCAACCTCTCGATGGGCAGTCTGGCGTGAAAGAGATAATAGAACTTTTAGAAATAATACGAGATCTGCATCACATATATTTCTTCACATGATTGCTTACTTTTCTCTTTGGATAGATTTGTTGTTAAAGGAGGCGAGGGTTTGAGCTATTGCATGATTGACTTATGCTGGCTTGCGACATCATGTGCATGATGACTACGATGATCGACAGATTGGAAGGCATGATAAGTCGACAAACGGTCATGAGGGTGACTCCGATAGCAAATAGTCCATCATCTGGCTTATACCCTCTTCTACCAAGCTTCACTACTAGTATTTTGCTACATATATCCTTTTGTATGATTTTGATATTTTGTAAGGGGAGTGTTGTATTTTGTATCTATAAGTTTTGTTAAACTTTTTTTAAATAAAACGTGGGGGATCTCTCACCGTTTTTATCAAAATAATAATAATAATAAGTAAGAATAATGAGTGATTAATCTCACGTGTGATGTATGTGCAAGTCATCTTTTTATTATTTTTCTCCAAGTGATTTTGTAGACATCCATTCTTTCAGAAAAGGAGAAAATTAATTTATGACAAATAGTTCTGAGGATAGTTTAAAAACACTATCCACGAAAATAGAACAACATCTATTCACAATTAATCTTGAATATTATGCCTTACGTAAATACCAGATGCGACATGATATATGGGCAAGTAATGAGATTGAGAACAACGTTGCTCACCGCCAAAGCACCGATGAACTCATCATACGGGATCTTAGAGCAAAATTAGCCGCATTCTTAGCCGTACGAATAACGATGACTACATTATTCTTTTCTTACATTATATTGCTCTCGAACTACGAGAGAGAAAACGTAGGCTCATCAATTTGTAAAAAAAGCTAAAAACATCGGACCCGCCAATTTTATCTCATGTAGTATATAAACAGTGCGATGTGAGTATTGTAGTTATCACAGCTCTTAATACACTCCAGGTAACATCATTACACAAAAATATCACTCCCTAATCCCATACTTTAAACTGTTTTCGAACGCACCCCCTAGGGTCACTACCTCACTTTCCCTCCAACTTTCCCAAAATGCCCTTGGAGTCCTCCGAGCCCTCTCCGCCACCAACCCACCGCGATTGGTTCTTCCCCTCCGCTCCTTCCCCCCACACCGCCGCCCCCTACAGAACTCCAAACCCTAACCCTAACCCTAACCCTAGAAGACGCCGTTCCGCCTTCCCCTCCACCTCCGACTCCTCCTCCTCCGGCGGCGGCGGCGGCCGGCGTTTTCCCGCTCCCAAACCCTACCTCCGCGACTCAAGATTCACTCCCCCGTCCAGCTTCTCTTCATCGTCTAATTCGTCGCCGTCGTCGAGTTTTAAACCGATCCCGTACTCGATCTCGGGGAGAGAGGCGAAGTATTCGGGAGCTAGGAGGAAAGTGACATTCGATGCGCTGAGACCGGCGAAGGATGAGAAGAAGGCGGGATTGGGATCGGAGGCGGCTGCGGCGGTTGGGGATGAGAAGAAGAAGGGGATTGGTGGAAGGTTTGGGGGTTTTTCGGCTGTGGTTAAGATCCGATGGCCGATGGCGGTCATCGTTGCGGTCGGTAGCTTGTTTTTTATTCTTATTATGACCATTTTTCGAATTTTTGATTTTGATTTATCTTACATTACTTGGTTAGTGTGGTAAAGGACAATTTTTAAACATGTTTCTTCCCGAATAATTGTGAAATAGACCTCCTTGTGATTTCAAGAAGTACATTTTACTGTTATTATTCTAAAAATATCATCTTTACAAATTGACTAATACGGGGAAAACGGAGGGGGGAAAAAATCCAAGGACGAAGAACAAATTTCTGTGATTAGTCAAACTACAGAATTCCTAACTTTTGAGCAGTCCGCCCCTCTTCTTAATCCCTAAATCATGGAATCAGTGTCTTATCAAGACAAGTCTTATTGTATCCAACTAACCTCATGAATCAAATACATAAAATCTTATCACAGTTATCCACTAAAATAGGCTCAAAAGAAGGTATGCTGGAACCAACAACTTAATAGTTTCTTTCTAGCAGCCTTCTTTATTAATCCAATGCATTCCAGCGATGTCTTTTCATCAAGGCATCCTAAAGCTGTATCTTAAGAGCCTAATTTCGATGTTTAAACTCAAGGTATCACCCAAAACTGCCTCTTTAAGTAACTAAACTGCATATTTTTATTCTTGGTAGTTCAATTTTTATTTGATATCTTTAACGCAATTGCGAGCATGCACGGGCTATGGCGTGCAAACTCCACTTTTTCCTCAATGATGTTATCATTCTTATCGTCATATCTCTGGGCAGGATTGATGGTCATGGGGTTGTGTGTGTGTGTGTGTTGGGATGTGGCGGAGGGGATGGTTTAGATCTTAATCAAAGACCATTTCCAATTTGTCATTAGTATTTAAACTTTTGACATTATCTAACTATAACCTCCAAATTTTTTTTGCTGTAAGGCGTTATGTATGATGATGCCAAGTGGCATCTCTAATTTGTGACAAATGGTGTTTCTAATTTATTTAGTCTTCACAATTTGCACGAATGCATTATAGGAAGTTAGATGTTGCTTGTGCGACAGAGGCCACCAAATGCACCGATTAGGAGAAGTGGTAATATTAAAATTAATGGGGTGTAAGAAGTACTAGAGCAATTAAGTAGTATATGATATTGGTTTAGCTTAATGGTAACTGGTATTGTAGCCCTTAGTGAACCGAATGGGAGAATCAGATTCATGTTACTCAAAAAATCTGGAATAAAGCTTTGTTTTGTTGCAATTTGTTAATGGACTTTAACTAAACTTTGTCTGATATAAAGTTGAAGATGATGGTAGGCTTAAGAGTTCATTTATAGCTAATATTCATTGTTCAAAGCGCTAAGAATTGTGAATTTGTCTAGTAGCAAAAGAACTTCCATGTAGGCGGTGTCTTTTTGTGTTTTAGGTTATAGCCAAGGACCCGTTATATTTTGTTAGATTGTTTAACATCTTCATGTTCTTTTATATACAATCTCCAAGTGTTTTCATGTCATTTCAGGAGGTCTATGGTTCTTTATCTGGTGCATTAAATTTCTTTACAGTTTTTTGATGTTTTGTTTCTTTTAACTCATTGTATGCTGTGTTTTTGTTTCTCTGTAAAGTGTCTGTTGTTTAAAATTTGCAATTGTTCAATGTATTTAATCTTATTAAAGTGACATATCATATCTATGTCTAGGATTATGACATTTGTGCGTGACTTGTTGCTTTGCTTGCAGATTTTTGTTATTTTACTCATGAGTTGAATTATTTTCACAGATCACTGTTACATGCTTCACTTCTCTGCTTCATAAAAATTTTTCTTTGCAGAATCAGCTTAGGAATTTACAGGTAAGTGACTGCAGCCTGACCTATTTCTTCTTTTTGCAGTTTGATATTTTTGTTTACTTCAGTTGGTTATTAAGAAAAATGGTTACCATGGAGAACAAGTATGTAATATATTTTTGATGTTAAACCTAGTTGAGCATTATGACATTTTGATTGCAATTAGATTGGTATTCTGTTTAAAACATCGGTCAATATGTTTGACATGTCGTTTTATAGAGCTTCCGGCAATGAGAAAGATTTTACATGTGATTTATTGTTTTTGGGAGAATTGCGATTTTTCTTATATATCGAGTGGCAATTTAGAATTTTCATGTAGATTCTATATTAACCTAATATATTGGGTAAAAAATTTCATGCTAAAAGATTGATCAAACTAGCGTCATGTAGATTCTATATTAAGATTGTTTTGAAGGTTGGTTTTGGGTTTTGAACCCGCTTTATACAAATCTTGAAATAGGAGAGTGAAACCTCAAATAACCTTCTTCATCTCATCTTTCTCGAGCTAAGAGTCTCTTCATCCGCTTCCGTATGCCATCCATTCACCCTCTTCTGCATGTTGCCACCAGTAAGCTCCTCTTTATAGATCTTTCTGACTCTCTCGACTCATCTTAGTTGACTCTTTACAGTTGTATCTCCCTCATTATCTTTGCCTGCTAAAATATTTTATTCACATGATTTGACATTTTTATTGATTTCATTTAGGACTTATGGTATACATAACCATCATCCAATATGACATTTTGATATTTACTAAATATCTGTGATATATCCTGACATCTGCCATATGGTATGGAATATTTTCGTTTGGCATGACCCTGATATCAAGGGCGGAGCCAGCAATTCGTGAAAGTGGTGTCATAATACATATGAAAACAATAATACAAATTTTACCCAAAAAAATAAAACAAAATTTTCTCTCATAATCAATATAATTAGGAACATAAATTTAACTAAATACAATTACGATTGACCTCCACATATTTTCATGTTTTAAATCGGTGCATTATAGCCTCATTCGATTGGTGCTATTAATATAATTTCATATCGCACAGATAAAGTTCATTTTGAATCACAAATTGACGTCATATAATAAAAAACCTCATGACTAGGTCATGAGTTAAATCTTCAACTTCAAATAAAAAACGAACAATCAATCAATAGTCTATATAATAAAAGCATCATTGAATTCAAGAGTTTACTGTGCAAAGGTAAAAACAATGATTTACCCTATTTTTATAATGAAAATTGGATACTTACTCTAACAAAAAAATATAACATAGAAAGCCTTTTGAATAGCACCAGCCAACAGTAGGATCCACAACCCACTTTTTTTTTCTTTTCAAGATGATGCTAACTATTTGGCACATAAGATTTAGGGATTGGGCCATTTAAGACTTTAGCCCATTATAAATAAACCATATGGGTCACTACTTACTGTATAGTGGTGTCGCTAATGAATCAAAAACTTATATAATACACTACTTAACTTCTTTGCTAGAGGGTCATGCAACTTGATACCACCCCCTCTTAGGTGCCTAAGCCCCTGCCTGATATCTGATATGTAGAACGTTATTGGTACTTTCCTACAAGCTTTTGATATGAATTTATAAATAATAGGGGCAAATCTGTGCCTTAATGGCAGACAAGGTTTCATACTTTTCCTTTTGATGTTACGTACAAGAATTGTTTGAGCTTTAAAACCTTAATCATTGCGTTTTCAAGGTTGATCTGCGTCCAATAGGTTTTACAGCTTTTAGAAAATGTTCATTTTCTTTTTCCTTGAGATTATGGACGAGATTCATTTCCATCTGCCAAGGTAAAGGGAAACCTGATTTTGACTAATGGTGTTCTAAATTGATTTTATTCTGATAAAACTACTCCTTTTGCTACTTATTTTGCGCCTCAATAGTCGTTGTACTTTGTTTTGTTATTAGATTACTAAACACTTAAAATCTTAAATGCATATTCTTGTGATGGTGGTTTCTCTCAGAAGAATGACAAACTCAGGCGATTTTTTACTTCACATGTATAGTGCTTCTCCAATATCACAAAAATGCAGAGATTAGGAGTTACAATTGCTGCTTCCCCCTTCCTTTCATTGATTTTTTTTGCTATATTCATGCTTTTCTTTAAATCCTTGTTTTTCTACAGGACCAGCTGTCCATGCTCAATGTTAGACTAAATGAATGCAATATATATGATCCCATGGGAGTTGTTGGTAATGCCTCTGAAGAGAGAAACCATATTCCAAACAAAAATCTAAAAAATTCTGCTCTGGTTTTCTCACTTATTATTTTGTCCATTCCTCTCATTATTCTCAAGTATATTGACAGCATGTCAAGGTTGCGGAACTCATCAGATTCTGAAGAAGTTTCCCTTAACAAGCAGCTAGCATATCAAGTTGATTTGTTTTTATCAGTTCATCCATATGCTAAACCTCTAGCTCTTCTTCTAGCAACTTTACTGCTGATATGCCTTGGTGGTTTGGCCCTCTTTGGTGTGACAGATGATACTTTAGCTGACTGCCTGTGGTTATCTTGGACTTATGTTGCTGATTCAGGCAATCATGCAAATTCAGTTGGTATTGGTCCCAAGTTGGTCTCAGTTTCGATAAGTTTTGGCGGAATGCTCATATTTGCCATGATGCTAGGGCTTGTTTCTGATGCAATCTCAGAGAAGTTTGATTCTTTGAGAAAGGGAAAAAGTGAAGTTATAGAGAAAAATCATACACTAATTCTTGGCTGGAGTGACAAGCTGGTAAATTTTTTAATCATTTCAATGTTTATCATATACTCCTTTTGTAGTGGTTTCTCTGGAGTAGATAGCATAGTATTTTTTTTCACTTGTTTAATTTGTTAGCATTGCAAGATTTAGTTTTTAAAGTTGGATCAGAAATCAGAGCTACTTTCTCACTAATAATTAGATCAACTGTTGCGGGCCTGGCGGTGCATTCAGGTTCATCATCTTTTTCAAGTTTTACTTGTATAACTTTGGTTGATATTGGATCACATGATTAATGTTGAGAGAGATAACACTTTAGGACTTGATCTTGTTATCTTGATGAAATGATTGTATTACTTAATCTAAACATAATTTGAGGGATATATGGTCTAACAAGCGAGAACCAAACATCCAAGATTTAAGAATTTCCAAACTTCACGTCAATCAATAGAGAGGAGAATTTATGACATGATCCATGTAATGATTGTAATGGCTTAAATGCAAAAGTATAAAGTATGGTTAAGATTCCACAAACCCAAACTTCAAAATCACACAAAGAAAGGAGAAAGGGAATGTTTAAGTGAAAAGCAGGACCTTCTTAAGACAAACTAGTAGAATTTAGTCCTTTATGTCATGATATGCTCCTCAATTTAGAGGTTCTTATTCTGTTAATAATGATATGGTAGACTACAGAATGGTAGTGTTTCTTGTCTTTAGAAACCAAGGGAGAGAGTAGTCACCCTATGTTAGGTTGAGCTTACACATTTATATAATTGAAAAAAAATAAAATTTAGCACAAAATTGACGTTTAACAATATCTTTCAATTTTAACTTCAACTAAACTCATTACATCAAAGAGAAAAAGATTTTGTTCTCAGTTTCTCTTGACTGTATCATATGATTTAATACGAAACAAAGAGATTGTGGTAAAACTTAAAATCTGTTGGACATAGATTAGAAATTTGAGCAAAATTTCCCCCCTAAAATTTAGCTCTACATTGGCAGCAACATCTACATTCAACAGATTCTATGTTTCACCATGATCTCTTTGTTTCGTATAAATCATATGATAGAGTCAAGAGAGAGAAACTGAGAACATAATCTTTTTGTGATGTAATGAGTCTGATGACTAGTAGTTGATAACTTTTGGAAAATATGTTCTAAGAAGTAAGAGGAAACCAATTATGATTCAACTGATTCCAAATTTCAAAACTAAGATTATGCACGTAAGAAACTAAAAACATTCTAATCATTACTAAACCCCTGTAGTGCTCTTCCTCTCTCATTTTATAGAGACAACTTAAACATATTTAGGTTTGATGTCATAAATTCCTTTCTTCTTAGACTTACATTGTAGGTTTAATTGCAGGTGAAACCCCTATGCTATACGCAGTGTTGAAAAAGGCCCCACTTTTGGCTACTTATGCGGTCCGCAAGGCGGAAGCGGTGCCTCACCACTATGCTTTCGTTGAAAGCGGCCAATGAAAGTAGACGCGACACTTTCTGATTGAAAATGCGTTAGAAAGGTCATGGAAGCGTTGTTAAGCGTTTAAAGGCGCTGAAAATGTGTTAGAAAGCTCGTAAGAACGTTTGAAAGCGCTTAACAACGCTTTGAAAAAGACTAATACGGTATTATATTAGAATTTATCCGAACCCGAACTTGACCTATTTTCTTAAGTAAAACCCTCTGTTTCTCCTCCTCCCCTCTCCGTTTCTGCCACTCGAGGTGAAAATAAACCGCAACTCTAACTCCTACCCAAGCCGCCTCGTCTACTGCCTCTAGCTAACTCCACTGTCTCCCGCCACCAAATCTGCCTCCAAATTCTTCTCCAACATGCTCCACCTTCATCATTACCATCACGACGTCACCTTTTCTTGGGCTTTTCAATAAAACTCATTATCACCATCTCGTGTAGAAGCTCACCATCACCATCTCCAGTCGAAGCTTCTCCACCTTCTCTTATCGAGGCCACTTCCTCTTCGTAGTCTTCTCCTCCAACATATTTATACATGTTTAAATTGGACCGCTTTTTTACTTAATCTTTTTGCCGCTAAAGCCTCGGAAGCCCGAGCGATTCCTCACCTCTATGATCCGCTTTTTGCTTTCGACATCCTTGATTATATGAGGGTGTAGTTGCTTATATCCTTTAGGCTAGTTTATTATCACTCACATCCCTTGAACTCTGGACCATCTTATTCCCTAAATTAGGTCGAGATGTCATGAAGGAATTACATGATATGAGAAATTTCCTTTCCCCATCCGCTTAGCTGGAAAAAGACCAACTTTTTCTCTAAATTGCGGGCAAAAAAATAACACTCGGAGATTCATGGGTGCAAATTCTAATATTTTTTTGGTTTGGTGGTTTTTTGTGGGGGGTGGGGGTGAGGGGGGGGGGGGGTGAGGGGGAGTACAAGTGGTTACACCATCATAGTACAAAGGGTGTGTCCACAATTAGCACAATTATATATCCATTACGACAATAGTTTTTCCTTTTTCGGTTTCTGCTTGATGCTGATGGCCTTTGGTAGTAAGTCGTCACTACATTTGGGACTCAAACAACCAAATTACATTAAGTTTAAAAAGATTTTTATTGAACTATACCTGATGTTGACCCAGAATCTGCATCAGATTGAGGACTAGAGTAAAGGTATGCATCTTTTGAATGCAATTGATCCTATACCCTGTTACCAGATAAGTTTCTACAAAATGCCATTAAGCATTCTTATGAACATTCTGTGGTTGCATTCATCTCATACAGTCAACAAACACATAATATTTAGGCATTTCTATTTCACTTTGATTAGTTTGCTTTATAAGTATATTTGTTTTATAAAAGTTTATGGAGAATGCACATAAACTGTCATAAACATCAGTCTTTTTCTCATTCTCCCGGAGAAGTTTCAGTTTATGTATTGAGCAAAGTTCTGAAGTTTTTCCTTTTTGTTGAATTAACATTCAATATTTTATGGGAATTCAGGGATCTTTGTTGAATCAGCTTGCAATTGCCAATGAGAGTTTGGGTGGTAGTATTGTCGTTGTGATGGCGGAAAGAGACAAGGAGGAGATGGAGCTTGATATTGCTAAAATGGAGTTTGATTTCAAGGGAACATCTGTCATATGCAGAAGCGGAAGTCCTCTTATTCTTGCTGATTTGAAAAAGGTTGGTTTTATTTATGTTGTTTTGGTAAAGTTCCTGGCTGTTATGCTATACATTGTATAACATCTCCTAGTGCTTTCTAACATCTATTTTCAGTGTATGATTGTACATTTATATCTGTGTCTAACAGGTTTCTGTTTCAACGGCTCGTGCTGTGGTTGTCCTTGCTGAAGATGGAAATGCTGACCTGGTAATTATGTAGCAGATCTCAAAGTTATCCTATGCCATCAGGCTACTGATTGCTTTTGCCCAATTTATTCAGAGCGACGCAAGAGCATTAAGAACTGTTTTAAGCTTAAATGGAGTTAAAGAAGGTCTAAGAGGACACATAGTGGTGGAACTGAGTGATCTAGATAACGAAGTTTTGGTTAAACTTGTTGGTGGAGATCTTGTTGAAACAGTAGTTGCTCATGACGTGATTGGCCGTTTAATGATACAATGTGCTCGTCAACCAGGCCTTGCTCAGGTCAGTCGGGTTTGTGCTGAATTTCATTGCAGTCCTTTACTAACAATTTGGTGTTATATTTTCTTTTCTGGTTGAGTATTCTCATTGAAAGTGTACTGTGCATCCCTTGGAAAAATATTAATGTATAGTACTATATTTATTTCATATTCTACCTAACAGTTTCAAAGATGAAAATTTGATCAGAATACTCATTCTAGCCGATTCCTTGAAATTATATATCCGTTAAGATCCTATTCTGGTTCCTGCAAAGAAAAAGAAAGAAAGAAAGAAGTAAAGAAAGAAAAAAAATAAAGCTTTTGAAGCTTTGTATTTAATAACTTGGACCAGTAGATGATGAACAGATTAGCCAGGCAATGCAGCACATAGATGTTTTCTTGTTAAAGAAAACATCGACCCATCTTTCCAGCTAGTATGGTAGCTTCCCATGAAGTTTTTGGCTTGAGCTCAACCTCTTCTGGAAGCTTCAAATGATTGTATTTTAATCAACTTAGAGAGGAGACCCTTATCCCTCTAATGTACATGGCATTTGATGTATAAAACATATGTAGAATAATTAATTGCAGATTTGCAGAAAGGATAATGGTAAAATTTGGTGGAGTGGACAAATCTCCACATTCTTAATTTTTTATGTTCCAATAATTTTTCAGATTGTAATTTATGGGTACAATTTAAGTTTTGTCTGTCTCATAAGTTCTGGAGTTAAATTCTCCGCTAAAGACTCATTTGTTTAGTGGGACTTCATTAATTAAAAACCTCTGTCTGAACTAACCCACTAAAGCCCCCAAGTCAAACATATTTGTTGTATTTTTATTAGAACATGAATAAGGCCTTAAGAGTTAATTTAGCTGTCTGAGTTCATACGTTACAAAGAGCTGAGCTCCCTCAGTTAATTTGGTTGACTTGAGTCTTGTAGTAAGAGCTCTTTCAATAGAAAGCTGTTGGAATTCAGCTAACCAAACCAGCTCTCTGCTGGACAAATGTTAACTAACTACAGTCTGTCATCTAAATTCTCAGTTTTGGCCTTTACTTCTTCTTCCAGTTTTGGCCTTTACTTCTTCTACCAAGTACAACATAGAGGTATGGGGGTCAGTAAGAATCCATCTGAATCCTGTTCTCTTATCTCCATCACTGTGTGGTGGAATTTGCTGGATTTTGGGTATCTCAATAAAAATACATTTTATCTAGGTGCTTGTTGGTTTTTTTTCTTTGCTTCTGCTTTGCCCTCAAGAGTTGCAGTTGCCTGCACAGCTTTTGGCATTTGGCCTTATATTCAGATGACACCTGAGGATGCCCATAAGTGTAGTGACTTACCACTAGACCAGGGGCAGTTATATTTAGAACAACCTGATATTTTTTTAAACTTGTTTCATTTTTTTATGTTTAATTTTATTATTTTATGCATGAAAAGTATTCCTTGTCAGTGCATTGCGATGTTTTCTTCACCATGTAGTTCAATGGTTTTGACAGATTTGGGAAGATATCCTTGGCTTTGAGAACTGTGAGTTTTATATTAAAAGATGGCCTCAATTGGACGGAATGCAGTTTGAAGATATACTGATAAGCTTTCCTGATGCAATTCCTTGTGGAATAAAGGTAGCATCATGCGGTGGAAAGATAATTTTAAATCCTGATGATTCCTATGTTCTGCAAGAAGGGGATGAAGTTCTTGTGATAGCAGAGGATGATGATTCTTATGCTCCGACTACATTGCCTATGGTATTTTCCCTTTCTTCTGATTAAAATTACAATAATTATTTGCAGATTTTAAATTGCTGTTATCTTTATGCTCCAACACTATAAATTTGGTATAACATTTTCTAGTGACTAGGTATGCGCACCATCACCTTACTTCAGACATTTACATAGTTGATTTGTTATGCTGCTGTAGTTTTCCCTTTAGTTAGACAAGCATACCAAGCATGAGCAATACAGCTTGAAAAATAAAAAATTTGAAACATGAAACAATAGCTAGTGAGATATATTTATAAATTTATACAAAAGATATTAGATAATTGTGCTTCTTGTGTACAATTCCTCCAAGTTCTTTGAGGAAATTACAATTTTTTGCTTCTTCAAAAGAAAATAATAAAATAAGCTATGGTCTACCCATGTTAGGAGATAATCTGAAATTAATGAGGTTATGAACCATAGATTTTCTTTTAAATCAGAAAATTCATTACAACTGCTTTTGCAGAAAAAAGTTAATTTCAGGGCTAATTAAATTACATGAAAAACTTTATATTGGTTTAAGAAGTCAGGATTACGGTTGTTAACAAACTGGTTTAAGACTTTTGGGAGTGTACCGTAAGACTTAACTTGACAATAACATGTACAAAGCCATTCTGTAGCATAATAAAACCTTAGGCTTGAAAATTACAGTGTCTTTCCATCCTTAGCCGTACCCAAGGAATAGTCCATATATTGTTAGATTGGGTGTAGATCCAAACCTTAGTGCAGGCGAGGTTTCGACTAAGATCTTTAGGCGAGCTCGAGCGTTGAGCAGGCGAGCTCGACGAGGTTAGGCGAGCTCGAGGTCCAAGACGAGATGCATGTGAGGTCTGGGCTTTGCGGGCGAGGTCGACACAAAGCAGGCGAGGGCGAGATCTTGCTACAGGCGAGGTCGAGATTCGCTCGTGCTTCAGGCGAAGTTGGGGGCGCACGCGTGGCTGGTGCCAGCCTGTCGCCAGCCTGGCGTTAGGGTTCCCCTATAAAAGGTAACCCAAAGCTCCTCTTTCCGAAACTTCTTCTTGTGATTTTGGCGGCGGTAATTTCTCTCTTCCTAGCGGCGTTTTCCTCTGCTTCTTTTTCCAGCGCTCAAAGATTTGAGTGAAAAGGGGAGATTTTGAGGGGAGAATTTAAAGAAGAGGGAATTCATTAAAAGAGGATTTAAAGAGAGGAGTTATTACTATAGCTACAATAATAAACTTGTATTTTGAGAGATCTCAAGTTTGAGATCTGCACTTATATTGTAATTTCTTGTTGATTAATAAGAAATTAATTATGTGGCTCCCGAGAACGTTGACAAGTTTGCCGAACCTCGTAAATCTTGGTGTATTTTTCTCTATATTATGTTTCTTACTGTTTTAGGGGTTTAGTATAGCCCCGATATTCTCCAATAACTGGTATCAGAGCCTGAAATAATCTAGATGAAGTCAGATTCAAGTAGGAGTTATGGCTGCAGATGATGAAAATGTGAGATTAGAGAAGTTTGATGGATCAGATTTTGAATTCTGGAAAATACAGATAAAGGATTATCTGTTTGAGAAAAATTTGTAGCAAACTCTTTCAGGGAAGAAGCTGGTGGGTATGAAGGAAGAAGATTGGAATCTTCTAGACAGAAAGGCCCTCAGGGTTATTCATTTGACGTTAACCTGCAATGTTGTTTTAACATTGTAAATGAAAATATCACGACGGGTCTTATGACAGCACTCAAATATGTATGAGAAGCCATCAGTCTCAAACAAAGTTTATTTGATGAGACAGTTATTCAATCTGCAAATGACGGAAGGTGCATCGATAGCACATCATCTCAATGAACTCAATACAATCACGATCCAATTGAGTTCAGTTGATATTGAGTTTGATGAAGTACGAGCGTTGATCATTTTATCTTCCCTACCAGAAAGCTGGAATGCTACAGTCACAGTTATGAGTAGCTCGTCGGGAAGCAATAAATTAAAGTTCGACGACGTTCGTGATCTGATTCTCAGTGAGGAGATCCGATGGAGAGAGTCGGGTGAAGCTACAATTTCTTCAGTATTGCATACAGAGTCAAGAGGTAGAAATTCAACCAGAGGAAATGGATCAGAGGACAGGAGGTCTAAATCTAGGAATCCCAGTAGCTCGAAGGCTATCGAGTGTTGGAAGTGTGGGAAAACCGAGCACTACAAGAATCGGTGCAAGAGTGCACAGAAGGAGTAGGAGGCAAAGACAGATGCAAATATTGCTTTCACCTCGGGAGGAGATGATGCACTGATATGCTCTTTGGAGAGCAAGGAGTAGTCTTGGGTGTTGGTGTCACGACCCCAAATTCCAAACTTAAAAAGAATATTGGAGCCGGACTAAACCTGTGATGAATCCTCCAAAATATGCGTTCATTAAAAGACCATCAAAATAATCTCTTCATTGAACTAAAACCAACAATAAATATTCTCTATAATCCCAAAAATCAACATTAATCCAATTAACTTGATATGAACAAATATTCCTCAAGTTGAAATAAAACTCGACCTAAAAGAAAGAAATCTCATAATTACACGACTCTCAATTCATCAACTAAACATTAAGACTTTATTTAACTTTCACCTAAAAGATAATAACAATCCTAAAATTTTATTCCTTGCTTCGTTCTATGAATTTGGTAAATCCTCAATTCCACCTAATCCTGTGTCTCTGAAAAGAATGAAAACAACACAATGAGTTCACAACTCAATAAGTGGATAAATTCAAACAATATACAATGGTTTTGCAAAACTAAAATATTTCGATAAGAGAAACAAAAATATAAGAATGATAGAGAATCATCAATGAACTTTAGTACTTAATGTAAATATTTAAGGAAATTTAGAAATCATGAAATTGAAATAAGCAAATTACGTCTCAATGCGGTCAACACTTCATACTCCGGTTGACTCGGTAAACCCCACAATTATTAAGCCCGTGGTTCCGGGATGGTGAGACCCAAATTTAGGCTCTTAGCGCTAAAATAAAACCTCATACAGGCACATTGAACCCTGTTTTAATAACTTGTTTATATCCGACATATACCGGTATATTGACTAGAGATGCATATGTTTATAAAAAAGAAAGATGAACAAAGTTCATATAACCAAGTATGTTATACAAAAATACTAAAGGCCAACCAATAGTAAAATCAATCAACGACATATGCATCTCAACCTACTACTATATGAAAATACATAATAATTGACAGAGAAAATAAGCATAAACTTATACCAAATAACCACGTGTATTCATCCAATCAACAATTAGTATGCAAGCAACCATACAAAGGATATAATCCATCAGGAACAAACTTACATATAGTCAATATAATTTTATATAAAAAATACGCAGCGAATAATATACAAATTCACCACTTACGACAAACCCGAAAGACAAACGAAATACCACTCACGATGCCTCCTCGGAGCCACTAGAAATTCCTAAGGAAATAAATGCAAGAAGATATCAATACTAACTAATAAATAATTAACGTGATATGTGACTAATCATGCTAACTACTCGATCAGTCTATATCTTTGACATAATGAACTAAGTATATTATAAGTCATTATAATATACTTGATAAGTATATTATAAATCATCCCCACCACCTAATATTTTTACAACATCAAAAAGTTGGCACCTCTTTACCTTGTCTATTAAGTTCCATTGATCCAAAACAAACTTTTGATAATGATGATTTCAACCTTATCTTTGTGTAGAGTGGATCAATCACCACGTCCTCCCCTTCAATTGAGATTTGGTCACTTTTTTTTTGGTGCGGCGGAACGGAGACGCAAGAAGAAGAATAGGCTGATGGAAAAATAGGGTTTTGTGTATTTATGTAGGTCATTATTGCTATTAGAACCCTCAATTTTTTACATAAAGTCCTTATACTTTTCCTTATATATATTTATCTAAAAACTTAGATATAGGAACTTAGATATGGAGATGCGAGCAAGTGGAAGCTTGTTGTGAAAGAAGAGATAAAATCTCTGATCTCCAACCAGATATGGAAACTAGCTGAGTTGCCCATGCGAAAGAAGGCACATCACAACAAGTGGGTGTATCGAGTGAAAAAGGAATAGGATGATTCCAGAAGATACAGAGCATGATAAGTTGTCAAAGGATTTTAACAGAAGATCTAAGTAAGAAAGAATCAAGCAGATATGTTAACAAAGGCAGTGACCTTTCAAAAACTGGAGTTGTGCGTAACTTCAGTTGACCTTCATGCATAGGTGATGAAGGCGGAGCCACACAAGAGAATGTGCTTGTTGCGATAGCCTGCTGACGACGATTGGATCTCCAAGTGGGAGATTGTTAGTTTTGGTGTAGATTCAAACATTAGTGCAGGCAAGGTCTTGACTAAGATCTTCAGGCAAGCTCGAGCGTTGAGTAGGCGAGCTCGACGAGGTTAGACGAGCTCGAGCGGGCGAGGAGCTCCGTCAGGCGAGCTCGAGGTCCAAGACGAGATGCAGGCGAGGTCGACGCAAAGCAGGCGAGGGCGAGATCTTGCTACAGGTGAGGTCGAGATCCGCTCGTGCTTCAGGCGAAGTTAGGAGTGTAGGCGTGGCTGGCGACAGGCAGGGTTCCCTTATAACAGGGAACCCAAAGCTCCTCTCTCCGAAGCTTCTTCTCGTGATTTTAGCGGCGACGATTTCTCTCTTCCTAGCAGCGTTTTCCTTTGCTTCTTTTTCCAGCGCTCAAAGATTTGAGTGAAAAGGGGAGATTTTGAGGGGAGAATTTAAAGAAGAGGGAATTTATTGAAAGAGGATTTAAAAAGAGGAGTTATTACTGTAGTTACTGTAATAAACTTGTATTTTGAGAGATCTCAAGTTTGAGATCTGTTCTTGTATTGTATTTTCTTGTTGATTAATAGGAAATTAATTGTGTGGCTCCCGATAACGTAGGTAAGTTTGTCGAAGCTCGTAAATCTTGATGTACTTTTCTCTATACTGCGTTTCTTGCTATTTTAGGGGTTTAGCGTAGCCTCGGTATTCCCTAATAGATATGTTTATCTAGGCCCAGGCAGGACTCGTGTACCATATGAGCTTAGAAACCTATAACCAGTGTTTTAAATATCGGTCGACATGTCGGACATGTCAACCGATATGTCGGATTGAGGGGTCGAGCAACATGAATCGGAGGATTTTAAGTCGCATGTCGTTTTTCAGGGAGATATCGGATATATCGGCGAAATATCAGCCATGTTGGCCGATTTTCCATGTTTGAAAAATCGCCCGATAAGCCCATTTATCGGTTCATAGGTGTGGGTTTGGGTTCAAAACCCATTTGACCCTTTTATCGGATATAAGAGGCTCTTTTCGAACCCGATAGACACCCCGATCATAAGAAAGAAAAGAAAAACCCTAGGGCTCACGATCTTCGTCGTTTTGCTTTCGTGGTCCTCGGCTTCTCCTCTCGTCCTCACAGCGCCGCCTTCTCCTCTCTTTCTTCCCTGCGCCATCGGGTCCTCACATCGCTGGTAAGCCTCCTTGTCCTCGGCTTCTCCTCTCATCCTCACAGCACCGCCTTCTCTTCTCTTTCTTCCCTGCGCCATCGGAACCTCGGAGGGTCCTCACATCGCTGGTAACTGGTAAGCCTCTCCCCCCTCCCCCTCTCCCTCTCTCGCTAATGACTTTTTCTGTTTACATTTTTTCCCCTTAAGCCTCCCTGATCTCTCTCTCTCATTACCCTTTTTCTGTTTGTATTTTTTTTCCAGACTTTCAGTTTGTGCTGTTGTTGAGTCGCTGACTGCTAAGTAAAAGGAATTGTTGATTTTTACTTTTTTATATGTCTAGTCTATAAAATTTATAAAGTATGCTTATATTGAATTTAAGAATGCTTAGATTACATTTAGGACATGATATTATACATATGCGCATCACCCGATATGGCAATCCGATATTTAGTCCATGTCCCCCGTTATATCCCCGATTTCCGCTATCCGACATGGATTTCAGCCGTCCAACATGAACCCGACATCCGATATTTAAAACCTTGCCTATAATACGCCCTGGTTCGTTAGATATCAAGTTATCAACTGGTCCATTGATGCCAAAATTTGACACTATATAACGTTGGCCTATTCTTGTTTTGTTTCAAGCTGTCCCTTGAAATATGTCCCCAAATTTGAATTGCTTGATGAAATTTTATTATCGGGTATATTTGCTGAAAGGAACACTACCTTACATTGTTCTTTGAAGTACACACATACATGTTTGTACTTATAGCTTTACATACAAAGAAATACACATCTAGACGCGTGTTTTTTCCTTCCCTTTTTTCACATCACTGAAAAATAGAGTTAAAAGGACATCATTGTTTAAAAAGAGTAGTATGTTTTTTTTGTTAATGTACTATCATTTTGAAAGGCTCTCTAATTGACTACTTTTTTTTAATCTAAAGTCTGCTTAAATTTAGATTATGCGTTTAATAAATTTTCTTTTAGCATACTGAAATTCTAATTTATATTTTAGTAAAAAAGTTGACATAAGAAAATTGATTGACTACCTAGGTTTCTTTTGATTTAGATTGTACATTTCAATAGGACTTAAAACTCTAGGTTAATTATATTATCTGATATTATTTGTTTGAAACAATATAATAGCTGTATTTGTAAGTATACTTTTCTTCAGTGATTGGCTTGATTGAGAGAAAAGATGAGCACTTAACACCTTTTATGACAATTAGATATTTTGATATGTATTGAATAGAGAATTGAACAGAGTGGATGTAGAAGTTCTCAATGTTTCAACATCGTGATTATATTTCATAAATCTAAAAGGAACTCCAAACATATTAAAAGATTAAAAGATCATAATTCCTATTAAAAATAGAGGGCAAGGCTGAACTACTCTCTTTTAAGAGTTGTCATAGTAGTGTATATGTATTCATGTTTTATGATGTTTGCCTGTGTTTTCGAGTATATAGAGCATCAAAAATGCTGAACGGTTCTTATGAAAAAGCTTGATAATCTGTTAGATTCTTGGTTATCAATGCTAATATCTTTGTAATAGTTCTGACCACTAGTGTCATACCTGCGCGATACTGTGGTGTTTTTTTTTCTAGTACATCATTTATCAAAATGTTAAAATAGATTATGAATGACTATTTGCTAAAGAATGGTGCATGCCACCAATTATTTTGTTGTGAATTTGTATCTCAATAAAAATTGTTTTTTTAGCCAGTACGCTAAAACTTTTAATATTGTATAGGAAATTTGTTAACTTGTATACATTTATAAAATTTGAGAGTAATATTATCAACACATAGATTTGCTTTCATTGAATAAATTCCTCAACCAAAAATACCATGTTACAAAGTGGATAAATGATATCATTTAGCTTGTTTATTTTAAAGAAATAAAAATATTTATTTCAGAACCAAAAAAAAATTATTATGCACTCATATAACTTTGAAGTCGTTATTCCCCTTTGCTTCCCCTATGCAATGCATGGGACTCATTAAAATAATATTATATATATTATATTGCAATATTATATTTTTTTCAAATTATTTTTTTATTTTTCCTCTTAAGGTTTATATTATAAGTTATATATTATTGAATAATACTTACACACCCATTATGATAACATTATAACATTTTTAGATCCTAGATTCTTAGATGCGATATGTATGATATTATTTCTATTAGGTAAGAGTATTTTGTTTTATATGGAAGAGGGAATGTCTTTATTAATATGAAATTAGCTATTTCCTAAAATTAAAGAATTTCTATATGTAGTAGTATATGGAAGAGATAATTTCTTTATTAATATGAAAATTAGCTATTTCCAAAAAATTAAAAGAGCGAATGCAAAAGAAAGGGAGAAGAAAAATAGTTGTATAATGAGTAACTAGTGCCATTAAAACTGAAAACAGAGAAAATATAAAAAATAGGAACACATGGGGAAAAAACCCTTATAATAAAATTAAAGATAAGCATGTCATGGTTATAGACCAATTTCTGAAGTTTATAGCACCAAGAAAGAAAAAAATTAAAAATAAAATGGTTAATAGACAAAAGTCTGAAATCAAATTAATATTATCACATGACAACTTCTAATATTATCACATGTCAAATTAATATTATCACATGACAAAAGAGCACAAACCTGTAAGACACTTTTCCCATGATATACATGGTTAAACCTTCAACTTCATTGAGCGGTAACACACCTTCATAGTAGCTTTTGCAAAATAAATCAATATGTCTCAAATAAAAACTATAACAATTTGATAAAAAAAAGGTTTAAAGGATGGTATTACGAACTTTTTCATTGCCACTGAAATTGAGTTACAGCTTCGACAAAAGAACCAGTATGATTTTGGGATAGATAATAGATTTTAAAATTGTAACATATATAGTGTGTCATGTAATTAAACTTAATAAATAGATTAGATTAATGGAGATGTTAGGAGGTTACACTTTATGAGTGACCAGTTAAAAGGTCATGTAGTAATAAATGTTGATAGGGGAGGTTTACTAGACTACTGTAATTATATTTATTAGTAATAATAAAAATTATATTAAAAAAAATAAAAGGCAAAATTCTAAGAAGTTGCCAAGTGGCAATCTAGGGCCTTAATTTAGTATATAGTATAGATGTGTAAGTCTGAAGCAAAAATGACTAGAAATTATCATGGAAAAAAGTTCCAGACATCATTGTTAAGAGTGTGATCAACACAGATGATATACATGAGGTCTTTTATGGATTTGTGATTTTGAAAGGACCTTATTCTTTTCTTGGATGGTCATCTCCTCCTAAAGCTGATTATGGTGGAATTCAGGTCAGAAGACATTCCCTTCTTGTAAGGTGTTGACAAGTTAATCAGATAACGACTTGATACTCAAGCAAGCATATTGGGCTTTGATGTTTGTTTAAACACTTGGAAGCTCACAATTTCTCAACCAAATTGTAGCTCGATATCAGCTAAAATAACATTTTTTGTAATGGAATTCATATCTCACTGAGACCTACAAGTGTCATCTGTTCAAAGGTAGTGTGTTGTTGCAATAGCTTTAGTTTTTTATGCTTTTAAGCACTATTGCTGATGCGTCGATGGACTTTTGAATCTCCTTTTAGGTGTTCATTTCCAGCTCAATGCCTCCAGTGAACTATAGTTTCATCTCAACTTCCCTAACAGACTGTCAAACACTTCCATTCACATGAAAATTCTTGTTTTCTATTTTGTAAATTGTTAACTTGAGTTGATCTTACAGCTGTATAAATAGAAGTATTATCTATCTAGTTCACTACTCTGCATTAATATTGTGGTTTTTGCTTATGCCCATTCAGTTCTGATTGATCAACTGGAGTCATTGTAGAGGACTTGAATTACTAAATCACCACTAGGTGAGGATTAGTATCTTATGCCAGCGTGTCTCATGGTTCATGCGTGTGGTTTACTTATATGTTGTTTGTGATTAAGTATTGCAGTCTTTCTATATCGATAAGTACCAATGATTCATATAACTTCAATCGAATTTATATGTTCATATATACTTTCAAAATTTTCACATCTATACTTGAAACTTAGTTCGATTTAAGCCTGTATTTATTTTATTACTTTGTGGATTTCATTCAAGTGAAACCTATATGTGGCACAGAGGTCAAGCTTATATCTCTATGAAGTAACCTAACCCAAAATGGTACGTGTACAATTCACTTACCATTGGATGGTTTTTGCTTGTGACTACTTAGAAATTGAGCTCCGTGTCAGAGATCCTGGCAAGCAATATGAAGTTATCTGTTAGTTGTGTACCTTTAATGTTAAGTGGCCTCCTATTTCAAAGACTCAAAGCAAACTCCAAGATTCGGCACATAGAAGGATGTCCTGTACAAATGTAAGAAGAAACCATACCCTATATTATTACCATGTGTCCAGAAAAGAAATGACAATGTCAATTAGTGTTGTCCATTCATGGTATTTCTAAACTTGCAAATATAGGTCAGAGCCCTACAGACTATAACTACGCGCAAAGTGTACCTTAACTAGAACTTACAAAAGTAAACAATTTTATTATTCAGGTTAATGAAGCTGTTTACATAGACATATTCCGGCCTGCAAGAAAGTCCCAGAAGATTCTACTATGTGGATGGCGACGGGATATAGATGATATGATTGTGGTAAGCTGTCTTTTGAAGCCCCTAATACTCTTGTATCAATTCTGCAGGTCTGTGGAGGATATCTACCTAAAGATTTTATTGTTCCCAAGTCCCATGAAAGAATACTCCTCTGTGGTTGGCGCCGAGATATGGAAAATATTATCATGGTAACCTGATGAAGACTTAAGTGCATCATACTTTATATTACTGCTTTGGCCACAGATGCTTCAGAGACTGCCTGGGAACTTAGTCACTCCACACCAAGGAAAACTTACAGTTGCAATGGCAGACAAGAAGCATTTTTTTAAACCGTAGCAGCAAATCATTCTTAATAGGGATTGTTAGTCATAGAGTTGGAAGAACAATTGTTCTCCATGCCGTTATATTTAAATATTGATTATAATCTCAATTCAATCATTGCATCACTCTTGCTATGAATCCACTGGTCTCCTTGAATGGATGTTCATAAAGTACTATGTTAATTGTCATTATTAACTTCCAAGGAAACTTTTTTTTAAAGGTTGCATGTATTTCAGATATCTAGTCTGTTCAATTTTCTTGGTTCTTATTTAGTTAATGTAATTAACTTTAATGTTTATCTTCTAAATCGACAAATATTCTGAAATATAAGATTCCATTAGCAATTTTATCTCAAATTTCAGCTCTATGGATTGATATATTTATGTGACTAACAACATCAAAATTTAGTCCAAAAAAAATATTTTTTTTATCAATTAAACATTGTTCAAGTAGTGATCCCTGCAGCCACATGGAACGGGGTCTTCCACTTGTGTTAATTTTCTTTTAATTTCTTTCAATACCTATTTAATTCAAAACTAGGTCGCATATGCATGGCTGACTTATATCATATTGATCGTGCAAATTGACTAATATGGAATATCTTTAGAGAGAATATTGTTCACTTTTATAATTTACAACTGGTATTCACTACAGTTCTCTACTTATTTGCATAACCTTGTGTTATGTGTTATGTTTCACATTTCTAGATTCAAATCGTTAGGTATGTTTCATCTAAAGCGTATACAATATGGCAGTCAATGAGTTGTTTGCTTGAAAAAATTAGTAACTTCTTGTTTTGAAATTCTTCTTTGAGTAGAATCTTCCAGCCATTATTTTCTACCTAGATGATTTTATTACTCTAAAGAAATATATTGTTGGTGAATTTTTTCTTGCAAAATTGAAATCACCAAACATCAAAGTCACTCTAACCAACAAGACACATACACAAGCACAAATTTATGAAGTGAAAGTTGAGTAGGTCATGCCATTTGCTATCTTGAGGGGCAAATGGCTGGACTGAATTCATATATGCTATTAGCTTTTGCTTACTTTTTTGTGTATTGCTATATTTGTAATCATTTAATTTCTGAAGCTGTAGAGAAACAATTCCTACAAATGCATAAGCTGTGTAGAGTGCAGTTTTGGGTCTTGATTTGAAAGTAAATTATGAAAATACCTCTTTTTTTAGGTGCTAGATGCCTTTTTGGCACCTGATTCAGAACTATGGATGTTCAACGATGTGCCTGAGAATGAGAGGGAAAGAAAGCTAGTTGATGGTGGTCTTGACTTCAGCAGATTAGAAAACATAACTCTTGTCAATCGTGAAGGAAATGCTGTCATCCGTCGGCACCTAGAAAGTTTACCTCTAGAATCATTTGATTCTGTAAGTTAACTGGAGGAATAGTTCTTTTATTTGGTAATCTAACTGATTATGAGTTTGCAATGCAATAGCAATAGATGCTACTATTGGGCATATTATCTAGACTTTCACATGAATTGGGAGGGGTGCATGGTTTGATCCTTGCATATTCCTTTTAAATTATGCGCAGATCTTGATTTTGGCTGATGAATCTGTTGAAGATTCTGCAATTCAAGCTGATTCAAGGTCCCTTGCAACACTGCTGTTAATCAGGGACATTCAGGCATGTTTCAGAAATAATTTTCTTGTCATATCTCTTACTGCTTTGTTTTATCATTAAACATCCATATGAACTGACGCTAAGATACTGGATTTGACTTTTCTGTTGCTGTTGCATGGACCATTTATGTTCTTTGTATTTCTTTGTACCTTTGCTTATAACCTGACATTTTTTTCTGAGACCTGAGACCATGTGTAATAGCATAAGATTTTCGAGGTGAATTTCTTAGACTTTCTTACAGCTAAACTTTAGGCCATGTGTAATAGCATAAGCTTTTCGAAGTGAATTTTTTAGACCTTCTTACAGCTGAACTATGGAAAAATGTTGATAATCTTTTAACATTGGATTGCACCACTTCTTTTATTTGGATGTTTCACTTAGACACGTTTCTCTTTCATTGGTGGAAATGACTAATGGTCTTACACTCTACATACCGGTAGCTTACCCTTGCCCTATAACTGGTAATGTAGATACAGTTACCCTGTCTTTACAGGTAGAGAGTCAAACTCTGTTTATCCTATTGGGTAATGGGTGAAACATGAAAGAGTGTCATTTTCCTTGACAAATGCTTATTTATTATATAGATGATACTACACGCTATATACTATCTTCACATAGTCTTGATATCTTTCCAAATAAAATCTTACCATCTCTTTTGTACACTCCTTAAAACTTTGTAAAATTTTAACATATCCAGAAGCAACTAAATTAGAGGATCATAACACTTTCAAACCCTTAGCCTTAGTTGTGAAAGGTTAAAATGTTTGTGACTCTCTAGAGGTAGTCGGTATTAATATGTGCTTCCGATAGGCAATTGGACCTTAAGTGCACCAGTTCAATATGCATAAATTGTAATGTACTAATATTAATTTTCAGGTGTAGTATAAACTCATTTACTTACCCCAGCAGTTCTTTTAACAGGTCAAAAATCTATTCATCCTTACCCTTGCTTTTCGAACAGGCTGGTATCAAAATATGCCTTAGCCTAAAAGCTAGGGTAACCGAGTTAAACCTTACCTAAAAAGTTATAAGATAAACAAGTCTACTGTTATCCATTGCCAACCTCAGACTTCCTCTGAAGCGCATTTGCATATTATTTAGTTTTAGTGCGCAAATATGCCATATTAATGGCCCATGAAACTATTTCGTTTTTCCTTTTTAGTAAACTAGTCAATAAAGGAGAATTTGTTTAAATGGATCATATCTGAAACTTAATTAGCAAAATCAATCATATTTCAGCCACATCAGTAAGTCTAGCTGAAAATTGATCGATTTTGCAAAATGCAGTTTTTAAAAAATACGGGACTAGTAGTCCTGTGTGATTAGTGTGGCTAGTTACTTTTTTTAAGTACAATTCTTAATCCTCCCCCCCGCCCCCCCCCCTTCTATTGCTACCCCTTTACCCCTTTCTATCCATTCCCAACCTAACTATCCAACACCGTCTCAGATATCCTCCCTTCTCGTCTTTTATCCATCCTCAATCGCCCGAGTACACGCCTAAAATGCCAGACTTCCATACTCCGTCATCTTCGTTCGAGTACACTCCTTCATCGCCCGAGTATACTTCCTCGACTCTGAATTCTGTACTCCATCTATGTTTGAGTACACTCCTTCATCGCCTGAGTACATTCCCTTGACGTGGGGTTTCTATATTCACTGTCTTTGTTCGGGTACGCTCTTGCATTGCCGAGTACATTCCTTCATTGCCTGACTATACTCTGTCATCTTTGTTCGAGTACACTTCTTCATCGCCTGAGTATAGTCCATCATCTTTGTTCAAGTACACTGCTGCATGCCCTCGACACCATAATTCTTTACCCCATCATCTTAAATTGAGCATATTCCTTCTGACCGTTGGCCTTCTTGTTTTGATGATGTTTAATAAACAATTTATTACTAATATTGTTTGTCTAGTATCTGTGTTTTCTTATTTATTATAGACAAACAACAAGTTGGAGGATGGATGGAATAGCGCTTCAATGACGATATCAAACGGAGGTTGGCGGAATTGTGGAGTGAAGCTTATGCAATTCAAGTTCAAGATCCAAGTTCAGCTTCATTCGCATAGTGTACCAAGTCAAGCTTATTGAAGATCAAGATCGGCTTGGGTAATCTAGTTTAGATTTTATATTATGTGTGTTAGATACTCTAAGCTCAATATCATATACACACACATTTTATTGGTTTTCTTGTATATATATATGTAGTCATATATATATATATATACAACATAAGTTTTGGTTTTTATGTTTATAAATATGAAATTACATATTTCATATTTATTATTGTGATTTGGTTTAACTACTTAGATATGAAACAAATATATTTTCATATACATACTCATATGTTTTATTTTCTATTGTATTTATAAAAATATTGTATTCTTAGCTTTTGGACTTAACAATAATCATATACATATTTTATTAAGTCTACATAATCATTGTGCAAAGTTTCAAAACATGGTTTAACCAAAATATCAAAATTCACATGTTTATTATCATGTCTACAATCATTCCCTAAAGTTTTATATTTTTTGGAATTCATTTGATATTTTTAAACAGTGTTTTAAAATCAGTAAACTGTTTTCAAACCTGATTTTCATATATCAATTCACGGTCGACCGCCACGGTCGACCGCGCCTGAGTTTATTCGTCAGTGGGTAGCAGAGACTTTCACGGTCGACCGTCGCGGTCGACCGTGAGCTCTAGATTTCCTACGGTCAACCGCCACGGTCGACCGCCGAAGTCTCTGGAGCTTTTCCTGTTGTTTTTGTTGCTCGCCATCGACCGCCGTTTATCCCAACGGTTTTTTTGGTACAGAATTAGATTTCTAATTCTTGGGCTGTTTAGTCTTTTCCCTTAGGGTTTTAGCTGAGGTTTGGGGAGGCTATAAATACCCCATTGATCTCAGTTCTAAAAAAGCAACCAAGAAGTTTTTAAACAAGTTTTAAACAAGGGTTTAAGTGTGTTTTAGTGTTTGTTTGGTTTGTGAAGAAGTTTTCACAAGTGGAGGAGATCATCTTCTTGTTTGGGCTTCAATCTCCATCTCTCCATCTTGTTATTCAGAGAAGAATATCTAAACTCATATCTAGCTATTTATACGTTTGATTTACATTTTCATAAGCTAGCATTTGTATTGAGTTTAGTTTGATTTTGATTTACTCATTGTTTACACCCACACCCACTTGAGCTTTTAGTATTTACATACATAGTATATTAGGGTTGTGAGAGATTGTAACATTGAGTTGTGCTTAATTGAGTTCTCGCCTTGTATGAGAGAACAAATCATTTATTGTTACATTGAGAGTGTTGTAAGGTTTTCGGTGAGCTAGAAAACCGAGTGTGTTGTGAAGTTTTCGGTTAGCTAGAAAACCGAGTGTGAGGAGTGGACATTGATCGGTGAACGTTGAAAACCGACGTTGTGAGTGAGTGTATACGTTGATCGGTGATCGTTGAAAACCGACATAGTGTGGTTGCAAATGTTATTCGGGTGAGCGTAAAAAACCCGGTCGTGATAGTGGATTTTTTCCCGGGAGAGGGGAGCGGAGACGTAGGATGGAAGATCCGAACTCCGTGATCATATCGTGTGTTTGAGTTTGCTTTAGCGTACTTAATCTTATGTTTATATTTCTTGTCGCCATTATCCATAGCTCATTATTTTTATCATCCACTATCTAGTTCATTTTGTTTACCCTTGTATTAGTTTACATATCCTTGCATATATCATATTGTATATCTCTTTGGTAGGATATATCTCTTTATTCATATTGCTTATTCTTGCTTATAACTCTTGTATATCTATTCTGTAAGAATATACTTGTTAATTATTTTTAATTGGTATTTAAATCGGATTAGATTAACATAAGACCCTAATCACCCCCCTCTAAGGTCTAACACTGACGCCTGAGTACAAGGCCATGATGCCAGACTTCTATACTCCATCTGCACATCAATAACTTTCAATCGCGAACGATAGATACCAATTGTTGTCCACTTGTCAAGCAATCATCGCTCAGAACCCACACACTTATGAGTTGGCTTCAAGAGTTAGTTCCTTTGTGTGCTTGCCCAACTGCGGATTAGATAATGAAGGGGATGGGGGCGGCGGTGGAGTTATGGATGGGTGGAGGAGGAGGAGGAGGCGTAGGGGATGGCAGGCAAAGGAGGAGGAGGCGGAGGGGAAGGTGAGTGGAGGAGGAGGAGAAGAGGGCAATGGTGGTGGGCGATTAAGGAGAGGGAGGGGAGGGAGGCGACAATGGGCTGAGGAGAGAGTAATGAGGATGTATTATGTTCCTCCAAACTTTGTCTACAAAGAGGACTAAAAAATTGCGATTAAGTTGTATTTAGTCAACACTAATTAAACGCAATGGTCCCGTATTTTTAAAACTTCATTTTGCCAATTCGACCAATTTTCAGCTAAACGTGCTGATGTGGCTAAAATCTGGTCGATTTTTCTAATTAAAATTTTTTGTAATTGATTTTGCTAACTAAATTCGAGAAATGATCCATTTTAAAAATTTCTCCATTAATATCCAGTTTAGGTTCAGTAATTTCCGCAAGAAATTAGTGCCCTGGAAATATTCAAGGTACTTAATATTATGATAGAAATTTGAATATATTACAATTTTAATAATTTTTTAGAAAAAAGCAGTTAAAGCCGTCAGATGTAACCCTTATACACGTCTACTTTTCTCACAAATGGCTTCTCGATTTCCCGTGTTGTAGTACAAGTCATGTTTTGTAGTTGTCTCAGTCTTTTACTCTATGATATATAAACATGGACATGGGGGAAGCATTGCAGGCTAAGCGTCTTCCTTATAAAGAAGCTTTGATCTCACATGTTGACCAAGGAAGCTTCTCACAAGGTTCTTGGATTGGAGAAATGCAACAAGCATCTGATAGATCCGTCATAATCAGCGAAATTCTGGATCCTAGGACGAAAAATTTATTATCTGTGTCCAAGATCAGTGATTATGTACTATCAAATGAACTAGTAAGCATGGCATTAGCAATGGTTGCAGAGGATCGGCAAATAAATGATGTTTTGGAAGAGCTCTTTGCAGAAGAGGTATGGAGATATTCTTTGATAAATTCAATTGATTTGATTCGTTGTTGCTTTTGTCTGTAGCAGATAACTTGTAAATAGTTTTGTAATAGCATTCTTTTTCCTAAAAGTAATAATGATTTATAAAATGAATGAAGTTGTTGCTGCTTCTGATTTGTAGCTATGTTTATGTGTGAAGTAGATTAGTTCTAGATAGTTTGGGGATCATATGATCTTTGTGAATCACATTTCTGTTTGAGTTACGTTGGCAAACTTACAGAAATTGGAAGATTTAACTTTGCCGTAAATAATAATCTAATCAAGCCTTGGATTACTTAAGATCCAACACCTTCATCATCTACAGCCATTTTCCCAGCCAAACGGGGTGGTCTTTGAATCAGAACTCTATTTCTAGGTTTAACATCTCAGTATGAGTGTGGTCCAGATCCCATCCACACTTTTCTTAACTCTATTATTAGTTCTTTTGGGGGGCCTCTTTTCTACAAAAACATTGTAGCACAGCTGTAAATCTAGCTTTTCAAACATCTGCTTCAGAATCCTAATATTCATGCATAGATCAAAATCTGATGTTGGTCAGCATCATTTAATCTCAACTTCATTTTTGGTAATGCAACAGGGCTAATTGTTACAAGCCACTCCAACTATTTATTTGTATTTTTCAGAATTTTTCAGACTTAAACCACATCCGGGCTCAAGTTGATATGCACTTCCCTATCTGGTAGGTTTCAAGGCATTTGCTATGCCATTGTATGGATGGCCCCAAAAGTACAATGTTAAGTCAGTTTTGAGGCTTCCAGCCTTAAAATTTTATTCATTTATGACTGAGCATTAGTTACTTATACATCTGGGAATCTCTAATATTCCAAATAGCCACTAAGAATGACTTCGTAATGTCATATGTTAGGATCAGTGTATAAAATCTTCCATAATGTTTTCAAGTAATTTGTAAGCTACTTCCTTTCGTATTATCTCAATTAATATCTTGTGATATCAGTTTTAAATTAAGCTAGCATGCAAACTACTCACCTGAAACATTCTACTATTTGAGCAGGGAAATGAGTTGCAGATAAGGCCAGCTGATCTTTACCTACGAGAAGAGGAAGAAATGAATTTCTATGAAATAATCCTACGTGCTAGACAAAGAAAAGAGATTGTTATTGGGTACCGCTTTGAGAATGAAGAACAGGCCGTTATTAACCCACCAAACAAGGAGGTTCGAAGAAAGTGGTCAGCTAAGGATGTCTTTGTTGTCATTGCCGAGAAGGAGTGAGCTCAATATTGTTAGCTTTCCTGTTGTATTTTGTTCTGATTGCAGATGCAATGGCATAATTCAATGGAGTAAAACTTCGATCCAAGCTAAAGGAAATGAAGGCTTAAAGGATCTCGTAATATGCTTTGATTGCCTGTTGTTTGCCCATTTGACCAAAATTCTGTAAATATGACCCATGTAATATATCTTCATGTCCCCAATTTTGTTGAGAGGATCGGAGGAAATAGTGTTGTATTAGAATAATATGCCAGAAATAGTTAGGATAAATATGTATATTACACAATGTTAAATTCTTGAAGAGAAAGCATTGTAGTAGCCCTTCCTCTTCCTTTTGATCTGTTGCTTCCTAGCTGCATTTATTTCTTAAAATATTGTATAGTTGATGAGTGCTGTAAGTTTGTTAGATGTGGATCCTCTCCAATTAAGTGGTAATTAGATGGTAATTAGAGAATGCCCAATTACTCCGATGTTTACCATCTTATTCTAATTCCAACAGCTTACAAGAAGTCATGTAGGATTTTCACTATGACAATGATTTTCAGAATAGTGGTTTTAAAGATGACAATGGTTTTCAAGATAATATTTGGAGTCCCATGTGGCTTCAGCTCGGCTCTTAAAATTAGTAGCTCTTAAAAAGTAGTATAAGCTCTTAAAATTAGTAGCTCTTAAAAGTATTATAAACTCCTAAATTTAGT
Source organism: Asparagus kiusianus (assembly GCA_022839385.1). NCBI lineage: Eukaryota > Viridiplantae > Streptophyta > Magnoliopsida > Asparagales > Asparagaceae > Asparagus > Asparagus kiusianus. The sequence goes on from BQKN01062528.1 coordinate 57,024, forward strand.
AGCTCTTAAAAGTAGTATTAAGAGTAAGGATTGGGGTAAATGGACGTATTTCAATTACCCACCCAATTAGAGTGGATTCTTGTCCCAGAGCACATGCAAGGTATAGTTTTGTGTAAATAGTGTAAGCCTATTTTTGCATCCGTTTTCGGTGCTCATTTTAAGTTCTCAATCACATCTAACACTATCAATCTTTTTAGGCTTCCCGTAACATGTTACACATGGAAAAATTCACTTTTCCGAGTTAAAAATGTACAAGGTAGTGCGCTTAAAGATCATAATCCCACAGAGTGAATGAACGGATACAATTCCAACAACGGAAAATATAACAATAAGTTTTTTAAATTTGGACAAACCAATCTACGGTTCTTAATGATCTATTTCGAGAACTGGGCTTGCTGATAATTATCAATTATCCATCATATCGTTGAACTTGAACCTTTATCAACCACGCCCATGAAGATCTTAAGCAATCTTCTGATAGTAAGCTGTATTTGAAAGAGGTAACCAAGATTTATTACCAGTAAAAATGCAAACAAAAAGTACTCACCTAAAATTTGCACAACAGAGAAACATTGAAACGCCCAACGACAGTATAATTTACAAGTACATTTCTGTGTTCGGTCACTCTTGTTCATGGAACTTATGTACCAACCCAGTTACCGCATTTACATCAGAGGAAAGGATCCAATGAGATTTCTTTCATGCTAGGCTTTAGGCATCGGGTTTTTATGCCTCTGAGAGGTCTAAATTCTCATTATCTGGACTGGAAGTTTCAGTAGGCAATCCTTGGGAGTCATCGGCATCAGCAGGTTGTGATTCGTGCTTTGCTGCTGCCTTTAGCACTCGATCTTGAACTGACGTTGAAGATGGTGATGTTGGCAGCCCAATCTTGTTTGGTTCTAATTTTCCAGCAGCCCATGATACTGCTTGAACTCCGACTGTCACTGGAGTCAGCAACAACCTGAAAAAAAAAAGAAGGTCAAGAAGAGGGTCATTTTGTTACGTTACAAGTGAAGCTCACACTAAGTATTTTGTAGATCAATAAAAACCTACTAATTACACAGGAATACCCCGGATTTTCAGTTCTCCGTATTCACGAATACTGCTACCATGTAGGAACTTAATTTTTTCCACTGAGATATTGATGATACTTTACTAGTTTACTCCTGTCAACATGCATGTCCATGGTTCTTGCCAACTATAATACATACAGGAGGATTGCATCTGAAAACTCTTGTGTTCTTTTTAAATTGTCAAAGTTGAATGAAGTTGAGAAAAGTGGCATACCTCACATCTTGCTTGAAATCCTTCGAGTCCTCATATGAAGCAAACCGTTGATAAAGAGTCTACAAAACGAAACGAACAAAAACAATAATGCAGATTAAGAAGAATGCTCTGTTCTGATTCTAAAGGACATGATTATGTGAAGAAGAATACTTTAATCACAGCATAGGATTTATGAAGTATATAGTGTTGCACATGGAAGGAGTTCTAACTAAAGAAAAACTGAGTTCCTTTCTTCATATTGTACTGAAAGCAGATATCTTGAGGTGCCTTAAAAGCTCGTTTATAGCGTTGATAGAAGACAAATAGTTCGGTAGTGGAAATGCATGATCTTGTTTTCTTTAATGCCCGGATTTTGCACGTGAAAAGCCAATTACCTCAATGTAAACTTGTTTATTGATTCTTCATACTTAAACCAGTTAACAAATATATTGATAGGAGAGAAACCGGGCCTCAATCAATGATGTCGATGATGTCAACAACAATGAATAATGATAATGGTAATAAAATTTCAGAAAGTGATCCCTTTTGTCGTTCTTGTCCTTTTTCTCTTCTATTGAGCATTCTCTTTCTTTCTTTATTTGTAATGAATTTGTAATTAAAGTGGGCACAATTGTTTTATTATCTTTATTTTTTTAAAGAAATATCTTTTAGCGTTATACATTAGCAGGTTTGGATTCAACTGACCACCATGTAGCTAAATGCAAATGAATTAAATACTTAATCGGCAACTTCCGCATAATTCTCAATGCACATATACCTTACCTATTATTAAAAAAACAGTCTTTATGACACACTTTTCTGACAACATGAGTGAGGAAAGCTTTTTGTAAAACAAAACAATATATTTTGTGTTTTCCTAATGACATGAAACAGATTCAAGGTTGGAGAAAAAAATTTAACATACAAATCAAACACATCAGAAACACTCACAACTATGAAATAAAATAAAATAAACAAAAAGGGATAATAGAAACATTAGCATATACAAACTGTAAGTCTGACCCGAGGGCTTTAGACAAGAAAAGTAGAGCTTATGTTTTTAAGAATAATTGCAACAAGCACTCAAGTAGAAGGAGAATAACTATGTGATTGGAAGATAGATTTTCTAAACCAATAAAACTCCTACCATGGATTTATGCAGGTTGTTCTACAGAAAGAGATAACTGTTATAACTTGAGGATCAAATACCTGTGCTAGACCGATAAGACCAATTACTTGCAAAGTTTTCTCCCATTCTGCAGTCAAATAGAAGTTTAGTTATATTCCACGACAAAAGGGTTTCAGTTTCTTTCAATATCTTTGGAGTATAAAAGTTGTTGTAGACATAAAATTGGTTGCGATAATTTGACGAAAATGCACAAGTGATCCGACATTAAAGTTTGTCAAGTTAACTCTATCTTTTCTTGATTCTGAAGCTGCATAGTCTTATAGGTTGGAAAAGCACAGCTCTTCCATCATGTCTGATGGGTGCCACTCTGAGTTGTATACTGCAAATATTCACAATGCTAAACTTGGCTATGGGGTTTGTCTCTTAAACAACGTGAAGAGATAAACTAGATTGTCCACTACAATTTCTTTTTAACCTATGCAAATTTCTTGTTAATTTAACAAACAGAAGATAAACTAGATTGTCTACTATAATTCCAGCTTAAATTTATCAAACTCACCCAGAACTGCAAAGCCAGCTATAACAATTCCCTGCCATAAGCACAAAAAATCAGCAATGGCGATGATAATGAACCATTGAATTTTTTTTTGAAAATTAACACAAGGAAAAAAACATTTGGCCACAAATAAATTATTTTATACTCGCATAAATTTCAGCGAAAACATATTGATAGCAGACCACAAGCAACCCGACTTTCATTTGCAAAAGGTGACAGGACATCTTTAAGTTTAATTGTCTTACCAGCCCATAACCAATGATAAGTGTTGGAGTAGGCTTAATATCTTCAAGGATTGCCTCCACTTCCTGCATATAATTCAAGTATGTGTGATATAAATAAATTTAAAATTCACAGTAGTCATCAGTTCAAATAGCTTAAAGTAGCCTTTATTCTAAATTCAAAAGAATATCTAGTTAGAATCCATCATTTAATAGATATAACACATCGATGATTCCAAATGGAAACCCAAAAAATATATATAGACTGACTATGCTGGATCTGACAGCATAAACGATTAAGCATGTCGATAGTGATTTTCAGTTGGCGTGGATCTTGCAATCAGACAAATGGATTTTCAGTTATTGCATTATATACAAAAGAATAAATCGCTTCGAAATGAAGATGTTTTATCATCTCAAGCTTAACCCTGAATATAAGCATAGATACCTCATTCAATACAGACAAAGCAGTCTCAGATTTGAGCTCTTTAACTCGTAGGCCCTTTCCTACCCACGACTTGAATCCACCTTGGACCAAGTAAGAATTCTATCAGAAAGAAACGCAGCATTAGGCATTATAAACACAAAATGCAAGCAAAATTACAGGTGCTGGCTCACAAATTTTTACCTTAACACCAAGTTTCTTTAAGGATCTCGCAATAGCTTTAGACCGACCACCACTAGCATCCATGACAATAACCTTTGATCCATTCTGCATAAAAATCAAGAATACCAGTCATCTGTCCATGTTACAGAGGACTTGTTAATAAGCCTATCCAAACCATTCATGTAACTTACTTTAACGAGTTTTAGGTTCCGGATAACAACTGCAATTAACGCATCATCAATGTCCTTCCCACCTTTTAGCAGCTTTCTCAATGAACCATCAAGCTGGTAAGCCAATAAAAGTACGACTAAGTTATGTTTGATTGATCATGTGACATAGGGCGACATGAAATAAAATCAACTACCACCAGTCAAACTAATACAATGGTGCAAGTAGCTTTAAGTAATCAAATTGTAAAACTAGAATACGAAATAAAGACCAAATAGAGGACTATTGTTCCACAGTATGGACTTAGAAGAAGCTCAGCTGATCACTCAGTTTTTGTGAGTGGGACCTCAACCAGCATCCTTCTTGCAGTCTATGCTGATGATACAGCAGTTGCTGAAGATTATTCTTGGGAAATTTGAAATCTGGAAATTTACATGAACTCTCTCTTTTTGGTACGACTTGGTCTATTACATTATTTTCTTAAGACAGAAGTAGCTCATCTAGTAAAATTTTGCTCTCTCTCAAAGAAACATATCATTACTTCATTAGTTTGCAAGAGATGAGTGGCACCAATATACTAAATCTGTTAATACTCCAAGAATCCAATATCCAAGTATTTGATTGATATGTACATAGCCTCTTCTGATTCTGGAAGATATAAGAGGTTTGTGGGAAAGCTGATTTCTTTGATGGTGAATTCCAGATATTACCTTTATTCTGAGTCTGATTATCCTGTTTATGCGAAGTATAGATCAACTTTATAGGGTTGCTCTTTATCATGTCGTAAAATATCCCAAAGATGCTCCACATAAAAGCTTGTATAACCAGCCAGCAAACAATCTGGATTATGGGGCCTACTACGATGATGGTTGTGCATGGGACTCTTTTCGTTGATCTATCAGCAGTTACTATACCTTCATTGGAGGTAATGTCGTGATCTGGAGGAGTAAGAAACAAGTTCTAATTTTAAGGTCGAATGCTGAGTACAGGGCAATGGCTCAACATTTAGTAGAAATGAGTGGTGGATGCAAATGTTTTATGTTAGTTATTTCTGAAGACCATGTAGCAATATTCACATGCAGTAATTAGTTTTTCTATAAGCAGAGAAGTTAACGCCCATTTAGTCAAGATAAGATCATTTAAATAAAAATAAATGTAGTTACTCCATATGTTCCTTCATAGACCAGATTGGAGATATTTTCACAAAACTTTATCTCAGAATGTTTTCTTACTCCATATATTCCTTCATAGACCAGATTGGAGATATTTTCACAAAACTTTATCTCGGAATGTTTTCTTTACTCTTTGTCTCAAGTTGAATGTAGTTGACACTTCTGCTCATTCTTAAGTTTGTGCGCACGTACGTATGGGAGGGAGGGAGGGTGGGGGGGGGGGGGGGGTTTGGGGGTGGGGGTGGGGAACCAATTATGACCGGGATCAAAGATAAACACTTGATCTTCATAGATATAAGGAAATAAAATGCAACAAGAGCATCACAAATAAACTAGACAGGCAGTGGAAAGATAATCATCTTATGTTGGAAACATCTTATAGAAAAAATGTACAATTGGAGAAGGAATTACCAACCTCAGGTAGAGTCACACTTGCATATTTAGATCTAGCTGACCGACGAAGATCAGGAAGTCCATCTCTCTCCCTTAGATCCTTAACAACATACAGTAATTTGTCAAAAAAAAAAAAAAAAGAAGGATCAAAGCTTTACTTGAAAGGAGGAATAGCTGACCCAAATACAATGTTAGAAACTTCCGAGAAAAAAATTAGAAATTTAATTCAAGAAGAATATATACTAGAGATTTTGATTGATGTACCATAAAAAGGAAAGGTTAACACAAGAAAAACAGCAGAAAGTTGTTAGCACAAATTTAGAAAATGTAGCTCTGCTGAAAAGTGTTGAAAATAGCATATAAAAACAAAACTAAGAAAGAAAAGGCTGTGAAATTTACAGTCTCTTGCCTCAGGCCGGACATCAATGAGCACGGCATTTTCTTCATTCTTCAGCATTTCTAGAGTTAATTCAGGAGCCAAATCTCCAGAGTAGCCACCATAAGTAAAAAACCAGTACGATATTCTGAAGAAACAAAGTGAAAGTATTTCAATTTTTTACCTGAATGAAAGAAAAATAGAAAAATCAACAAAAAGTAGTTACCCTATAGTGGCAGAACTTCCAAGGAAAAGCAAGAAGGGAACTAGAGGGTCACTGGGATCCAAGCCAATATTTTTCTCGAAACCTTCAATGATGACGTATATCTGCATTAAAAACATGTCAAAATATGTATTGTCCATAAATAAATAATAGCAGAGGTGGAGATATTCAATGAAATTATTGAGACCTGTTGAATAGCAGCTCCAAAAGGCCTCAGAATATCTGTAGCTTTCTCCTCGGATACATTTATTGCATTCTTGAAATCTGGTGGGAGCAAGGACTTCACAGATCCGTAAGAATAGACAACAAAAGTTGCTGCATTGGACAAAGAGTCCTCCACAATGATTATTGCACGTCTCAGAATATCAGTAGCTAGTGTTCCAGTTTTGGACAAATTTTCCTTTATCTGGATCGAAAATCCAGCAAATTCACTGCTAGCACTTTCTCTGGAGTTGTCAGCTGAAGAAAATACACCACTAAGTGCATTATCGAAAGATTCTGTCATGCTCTTAACTGCATCTGTATATGATGATACAAATGAATCGTATGAGCTCTTCACAGCATCTTGTGCTCTATCTATTGACATGTCCAAAGATTCAGTGACTCGAGATAAGAAATTGTCAACACTTTCTTTTACATTTAAGGACTCAGTAGTTGACATTGGGATCTCATCATTTGTACTCATAACCCTGTCAGTGAACACTGAAGATTCTGAAGATGTGGATTCTATTAATTTATCCACACTTCGAGGAACAGAATCAGGATAGCTTTGAAACTCAGATCCAAAAGAACCAGCATTAGATGGAAGCTCTATCTTTGAATTCTCCACATACTTTAGATCCCCAGTTAAAGAATGCAATCCATTTCCCTCCCCCACCGAGCAACTCAAATTCTCAGGCAGATTATCAATAACTTCATTTGGAAATCCACGTACTATATCATCAAATTCGTTTGGATAAGGAGAAGATATTGACGAATCAGCAGATCCTGAGTTGTCAGTTCTTTCCACAACTAGGGAATGCATAAATCTGGTACCATGCGTTCTGAAGGATATCTCTTGTGCATGAATTCCATCTCGTATGCAAAAAGGCCTGTCCTCAATGATACGTCCATCTTCTATAGCCTTATGAAAGTGATAAAAGGCTCTAGAGCCAGCATGGAAAGATACCTGTGGACAAAAAGTTTCAAGTAATTTCGAATCTGTAAAATTAACAAAAGTGCATGATTATGTAATGACATCAGGAAAGACCCGAGTTCAACACATAGACAGCCTTTAACTTTAGTATAGCCAATAATATGTAGGAAACTATCTATAACTTTTCTGTGCTTTTAGATGTGTTGCACAAATCATACAACTAATCAAACACACCAGCTAAATTATGTTGGCATTCATGTTGCACTTTCTCAAACAGATTCTAACTTAATTTTGTAATAAATGCATTGTATACATCAACCAACTTTTCAATGTGTACTTATGACAGAGCTACCAATTAGCAATCATTGCGAGAAACACATAAGAAAATCTTATTTTTAAATAATGTGAGAACATTGTAGTGAAAAAAAAGGAGAGAAACATAGAAATTGGAGAATAGTATAGCTTTTCGTCATGACTTCCCATTTCGCAAGTGCTTGATAGAAGAAACTTTACATGAAAACTGAGCCGCCTAACTTTCCAATTTTCAACTTATGTAGACCTTATACCACTTAGACTTATCTAATGACTTTCATCTACAAATGCCTAAAGGTATTTCACGTATCTGCTCTGCAATTTTCTCAAACTGTTTAATTTTATTCATCACTTTTTAGGCGAAATGATGTAGAAACTTCGTTTTATCTTTATTTAATAAAAATCACATCATCCCCAATCAAAGTAAAATAGACCAAAATCTACCATGCATGCTTGTTGCAATTTACATTGACAAGATCCCATAGCATCTTTCCAGTCCCAAAACACTAATACCTCGTTTGGTACACGGGAATGAGTAAGAATGGAATGCAATTCCAACTCTTTATTCATGCGTACCAAACACAATGTATTTTTAGACGTTAGAATTACTATTCCCACTTCTTATCAATTCCCACTTTATGTGGGAATTGTCATTCCTAACCATTTGACAAGGAATTGATATTCCCACTTAAGTGGGAATAAAAATAATTAAATAATTTCTGATTATACCCTCCTTAAAAGATACGAATAGATATAAATTCCCATATAAAAAATTATTTCTATAAAAATAATATCATTAGTTGCTCGTACAAATATACAAATAGATGTAAAATGTTAAAATACTATTCTTTATTCGCCTTTGCCCTAATTCCGAAGCGTCTGCAGTACAAAAAAATCTCGTCTTCGTCTCAACGCGACTTAGTTAGGTGTCCATTATTTCTTTTTAAACTACGTATGTGTGGCTAGTCTTTACCTAATCTTTATAGCAATTTTTTTATCTTTTGGCGACTTGGTTGCGTAATCTATTGGCAATTAGGTTAGCAAATATTTTATCTTTGGCCAACATTCTTTCCATTCCCACTTGACTACATTCTCGCGTACTAAACGAGATTTCTATGGAATTCCATGATTTGAAGTTTCATCGAAGCAAATATTTTATCTTTGGATGTTTTCTATTCCTAATTAATTTTTTGAAAGTTAAAGGTGCATTTGAAATTCCATAGAAATTTTATATACAAACTAAAAGTTAACATGTTTTTCTAATCCTTCAAAATTTAGTGTTTTCTTCTGATCTCTCTCTTCATGCATGCACATGAAATTCAGCCATAAATCATGTAGCATGCATATGGAATTTAGTCTATTGTATATGTTTGTGCACAGTGATGGTAGTAGCATTAGCTGCTCAGACAAGTAGTAGACATGTAGCATTAGAAGTTAGAAATGTGTAATTATAATTATTTATAATAAAAAATAGTTTTTATGAAAATTATTTTCAATTAGTAAGCCAAAAGTCTGAAACTGTTGCTGAGGCGGTGTACCAAAATATAACTATCAAATAAAAAATTATTTCTATAAGAAAATATCATTTCTATAAAACTTATTTTTCTAAAAAAATAAATTGTTTAGTCATTTTTAAAATATTTTTATGTTTTTAAAATTCCGTGTTTTTGTAAGGACATTATTAGAAAACTAAATTTTATTCTCACTTGTGAACAAATGATACCAAACATGAGAATGAGAATAATATTGCCATTCCCTTTTCATTCTCTAAACGCGCCCAAACATGAGAATGAGAACGCGCATTCCATTCCCACATCTATTCCATTCCATTCCTACATTCTTTCCATTCTCACTTGACTCCATTCTCACGTACCAAATGAGGCGTAAGAAGTCACCGTTTCCCTACAATGTGTGAATGTGTTACTTGCATGTCAAAAAAAGATCGAGAAACCTGTTAAATGTTGTTTATAATTCTCAGGTTCTTTGGGAGCTCCAGTTACATCGAGTACTCAGATACTTCTTCTACCTCCACCTTCATCCTTTGAAATCCTCCAAGTTCAGGTAATACTTTATCAATGAGTTCTTTTGATATAGAAATCCAAATTCCAGAAAAAGATTATGTTCATAGATGTATCCTGGCTTCTAAGCTAAATTTTGAGTTCCAATATTTTCCGGTAGTTCTAACATTTTCAGTTGATTCTTGACTCTAAGCTAAAAGCATATCCAGCTCATATCTTGATTCTTGACTATATATGATGGAGGTGCAGTTTTGCAGCATCAACGCGCGATCTTATCTTCAAACAAATGAGACAAAAGAAGGGGAAAAAAAAAGAATGAGAAAAAGGAAAGCGAGAAAAGTAAAGAGGTGAGCCCTTACAGGAGAGACTCAGGAGACCCGAGCGAGTCCCTTGAGAAGTCCAATACTTGATATAATCATTCTGGTAGCACTATTGAGATTCTAAGTGCTTCCATATGCACCGAAATATATATGGCTAAGCTTGTTGAAAGCAAACTCATTTTCACATTTTTGTAGTATGTTACTAGACTTTCAATGGGTGGCAATATCTTATCTGGCTAAGCATGTCCCCATGATGAATTATCAACATGGCGATTCATGCTGTCAAATGAATTCTACCTGGTTAATTGTCTAGCAATCATATTATACCGCAAAGTCGATAAGTCCTGCTCAGGTAGAAGGTAGCACAAGTTGGTAACCTATGGAAGATAGTATATAAAGAGAATTCTTTTTCATGAAACACATATCAATTAGATGATGGTGAAAGCTGTTAGTACAAGGAGCAATCATCAACATGCATCTGCAACAAAGTTGGGGTAGAAACCTTTTATAGAACATGTGCTTATTATTATGTAATAAAGAGGTCTAAATTATAGAAACCCAGCACAATAAAGCTAAAACTGAAACATCACTGATCATAAGTACCCATCATAAAATAATTCAAATCTCAAAAATCTAAACATCATTAACGTGACAAACAGATTTTCACCTGAAGATGAGAAGGAGAGCTGGGAGCAGCAGAGCAAACAGAGAGCAACATTGTGGAAATTTTGTGCACACTGCTCAAATTACCAGTGTTTATTACGCTTCAGTCCATTTTTAGGGGATTTCAAGAAATGGGTATTGCAGAATTGGGCTGAAATAATGCTGTAGGGCTTCAGAGAGAGGAATTTGAAGAAGAACAAGACAAGGGTTTTGTTGTGGTGGTGATGGGATTATCCAATAGAATCGCATGAAAAAGACATGGAAGGAGTCTAAGTGTAGGATATATGATGAGAGAGGATCGTGTGGCTGCAGGCATGGGAAGCTTACTCTCCGATTGGTCATTTAGCTTTTTTATTTTTTACTTTTTTTGGGAAACTATATTTGAATGTTCCTCAGATTTTTATAAGGCAAAACTTCACTATGGGTCCCTAATGTATTAGCTAAATTTCATTTTCAATGGTTGTTTGGATAGAGGGTAGAGAGGGGGAAGCGAAGGGAAATTTTATTTTAACATTGTTTGGGAGTTTCATTTAGGGGGTTATTGGTTGGGATAAATTGGGGCCAAGTGGGAAAAGTGTTCAAATGGAACAATTTTACCCCTTTGGGATATTTTGAGTGGGGTAAAGTGGGATAAAGTGGGATAATGGGATAATTTCAGCATTTGATTTGACAATTCATGTGGGATAATTGATGATGTGGCATCTTATTAAAATATAATTTTATCTATTAATTACTTCTAAATTAACTTATCCAATTGGTTTAGTATATTATTTAGTATATTATTATAATAGAAATATTATTTTACTTTATATTAAAATATAATATATTGTACTATACTTACAAATTACTATTATTAATTATTATATTATATTGTATTATATTATATTAGCATGTTATACTATATATAATAATTAATATAATATAATATCAATATATTTAATATATATTTAAATAATATAATATTTAATATAATATATTATTTTATTTATACAAAAATATACTATGTTATACAATAATTACTAGTTATACAATAATTACTAATTAACATTATATTAGTATGCTACATTATATAATAATTGATATAATATATAAATAATATATTTAATATAATATTTTAATAATATATTATAATATAGTATCATAGGATATAATGTACTTTATAAAATATTATAATATTTTACTTTATTCAATGTAATATTTTTTAAAATATATATTAAAATTAAAATAATATATATATAACATGATAATTACAATAATATATATTAATAGGTATCATGTTATAGTATAATATATTATATTATTTCAAATTATAGTATTATATTATATTATATCATAATATTTTACTAATATTAGTAATTATTATATTATATTATAATAGTATGTCATATATATAATAACTATAATAATATTTTATAAATTAATTATATAATAATATATGTTATTAAAATATTATATAATATTATAATAAATACGTTATACTATAATTACTAATTAATATTATATAATAATATATTACATAATATTATTAATATATGTTATTAAAATATTATATATATGTTATTAAAATATTAATATATATTATTATATAACATTATTAATATATGTTATTAAAATATTATATGATATTATAATAAATACGTTATACTATAATCACTAATTAATATTATATAATAATATATTACATAATATTATTAATATATGTTATTAAAATATTATATAATATTATAATAAATTCGTTATACTATAATTACTATTATATAATATTGTAAATATATGTTATTAAATTATGTTATTAAAATATTAATATATATTATATTTTATATATCATATATTTATAATATAATTAGCATGTATTAGTTAAGTAATACAAAAATATTTTAAAATTATCCTAATTACCTTCAAAGTGGAACAACATTGTTCCAATATGGAGGATGGAGTAAATTTGGGATAATTATGAGGAAGGGGTGGAGGGGATCTTTATATAGTTGGTGTAATTTAGGGGAAAGTGGAGTATTTGTCCCCCAATTACCCCAACAAACCAATAACACTACAAAGTTAACTCCAGTTCCAATTACCCCAATGAATAACACTAAAAAGTGATGTTCCAAAAATTATCCCATTATCCTCCAAATTACACCAATGAATAAGGATAGAGGAGAGGAATGAAGAGAAAATTTGACCCAAATTCTTACACCCCAAATTGGGGTGTAATGGAGAGGAAGAGAAGGAAGGGGAAAAACTCCCCTTCCTTCCCTTTCCTTTCCTTCCCTAAGGGGGGTTATTCATTGGTGTAATTTTAGGGGTAATGGGATAATTTTTGGAACAACATTGTTTGGTGTTATTCATTAGGGTAATTGGGTATGGATTCAATTGTATGGTGTTATTGGTTGGGACAATGGAACAATGATAATATATTTTTGTGTTATTGGTTTTTTGGAACACTAGTGAGACAATTACACCACTTGGGATAAAATTACCCCACTCATATACAAAAATTTTGTCCCAATAGTAAAAATTTACCCCATCCTCCATATTGGAACAATGTTGTTCCACTTTGAAAGAAATTAGGATAATTTTAAAATAGTTTTGTATTACTTAACTAATACATGTAATTATATTATAAATATATGACATAGTATATAAAATATAACATATATTAATATTTTAATAACATAATTTAATAACATATATTAATAATATTATATAATAATAATTATAGTATAACGTTATTTATTATAATATTATATAATATTATAATAACATATATTAATATTTTAATAACATATATATAATATTTTAATAACATATGTTAATAATATTATGTAATATATTATTATATAATATTAATTAGTAATTATAGTATAACGTATTTATTATAATATTATATAATATTTTAGTAACATATATTAATATTTAATAACATAATTTAATAACATATATTAATGATATTATATAATAACATATATGAATATTTTAATAATATATATTAATATTTTAATAACATATATATAATATTTTAATAACATATATTAATAGTATTATGTAATATATTATTATATAATATTAATTAGTAATTATAGTATAACGTATTTATTATAATATTATATAATATTTTAATAACATATATTATTATATAATATATTATTATATAATTAATTTATAAAATATTATTATAATTATTATATATGACATACTATTATAATATAATATAATAATTACGTTGAATAAAGTAAAATATTATTTTATTTTATAAAGTACATTATATGCTATGATACTATATTATAATATATTAAATTAAATAATATATTATTAATCTATTATATTATATATATTATTCATATATTATATCAATTATTATATAATGTAGCAACTAATATAATGTTAATTAGTAATTATTGTATAACATATTATATTTTTGTATAAATAAAATAATGTATCATATTAAATATTATATTATTAAAATATTATATTAAATATATTGATATTATATTATATTAATTATTATATATAGTATATCATGCTAATATAATATAATATAATACAATATAATAATTAATAATAGTAATTTGTAAGAATAGTACAATATATTATATTTTAATATAAAGTAAAATAATATTTATATTATAATAATATACTAAACCAATTGGATAAGTTAATTTAGAAGTAATTAATAGATAAAATTATATTTTAATAAGGTGCCACATCATCAATTATCCCACATGAATTGTCAAATCAAAAGCTCAAATTATCCCATTATCCCACTTTATCCCACTTTACCCCACTCAAAATATCCCAAAGCGATAAAATTGTTCCATTGGAATAATTTTCCCACTTGGTCCCAATTTGTCCCAACCAATAACCCCCCCTAAGTAAACTCCCAAACACATCATTGAGTTCTTAATGTTTGAAAGTCATCAACAGAGGTCCCTGACGTTCTCCATCATCAACTTAGGTCCTTTTTGAGATTTTTGTTATTTATTGCTGACGGGTAGCTGACTGGATTTTTTTCTCTCTACTTTTTGCCATGTAACTCCCTACAAGTTTTACTAATTACAAATAATATCCTGAAAGTTTTGAACATTATAAATAGCCCCAAAAAAATTTCAAAAACTACATGTGATCTGCTAAAAAGTTTACAACCAACCCCTAAAGGTTTAAAAATTACAAATAGCACCTTAAAAGTTATTTGTAATTTTTAGAACTTTTAAAGGTCTATTTGTAAATTTCTATGGTTGTTTGTAAAAATTTAGGGGTCCATTTATAGCTTTCAAAACTTTAGTGGTTGTTGACATATTTTCCAGTAGGGTTTTTATAAAACTTTAGGGGGTTATTTATAAATTTTAAAAGTTTTAGAGGGCTATTTAGAAAAATTTTAGTGGGATCTGCTTAGAAAATATGCAAACAGTGCCTAGAAGTTTGAAAAACTACAAATAGACCCTAAACTTTTTATAAACAAACCCTCAAAAATTTTTACAAACAACCCCCTAAAAGTTTAAAAATTACATATAACATTAAAGGTGCTATTTATAATTTTCAAACCTTTTAGGAGGTGGTTGTAAATTTCTTAGGGGATCACTTGTTGCTTTTGAAAATTTTTAGGGGGCTGATTGTGATTTTTAAAACTTTTAGGGTGTTATTTATAATTTTTAAATCTTGTTGGGGATTACATGGTAAATAGGAGAGAGAAAAAGATAGTCCAATCAGCTGCTACGTCAGCAATAGATAACAGAATATATCAAAAAGGACTTAATTTGATGACGGAAAAAATGTTAGGGATCTCTATTGATGAGTTTTAAATATTAAGGACTCAAATAAAATTTGTCTAATACATTAGAGACCTATAATAAAGTTTTACCTTTTTATGACAATACTAGCACGTTGGCACGTGCAAGAATATTCAGATACGTGATTATTCTTATGTTTTCATTTAATAGTTTGATGATGATTTAATTTATTCAATTTTACTATGGAGCTCTACATATAAATTGCATGTTAAACTAATATTTATCAATTAAAACTGTCCTTAACACAATGTTGTTGAGTAGTTTCCTAATTGAGGATAATATAATTACAGTAAGTGGTTAAAATAAAAAAGGGGATATTGTAATTTAATATGTGTGTATTATCATTTCATGATTTAGATTGTTCAAGAATAAAAAAGGAAAAAAAATAAAAGAAAAGAAAGACAATAAATATTTCTCTTAAAAAATTACATATGTACTATTTTCATGTCATGATCTAGAATCTTCTAGAGACAAGAATGAAAAGAAAGAAATTGGAAAAAAAATATCTCTTGCAAAATTACCAATTTACCCCTCAAATTACAATAGGAAGGAGGAAAATATCCACCACTCATGCAACTTTTGCACGTGCATTGCATGTGGTCAAATATCTTAATTGTGTATTTTAGGTTTATTTATTTACTATGATATAGTTGCAAAAAAGTTTATTATTACCATAATATATTAAATTTTTTGGATATTTCCATGCGTAGAACCTTGTTGGTTTTAACATTTTGTCTTTCAGAGGAATAATAAAATGTAAAGTCTTAAAATATTAATGATTTAAGAGCAATTTTGATAATTTGAAGGACTAATTTCAAAATATTAATGATGTAATAGATCAATATTGTTAATGAAAAATTAATTCTTAAAATCATCAAAGAAAAGTGATAGGTTTCATCTAGTGTTAACGGATTTTATTTAGTTATACAAGAATCACTTCCACCTGTCATTTATAGCCAACGACAAAGTATTATAGTAATTGAAAAGTTTTTTCTAGAATTCTCCGAGTCAAAATATGCAAATTCAAGAAAGAAAACAAAAATTATGTGATCAATTCCAAAACCTAATATTGTAATCCTTCTACATCTTCCCAACTACACTTTGTCTAAAATTTCCAAAAATGATTATTCTTTTGTATTAGAAAATTATAAATTATAATTCGAGAATGATTTATTACATATTATGCATTCATATGGATTGTATTGTAAAAACAAAATTTAGATTTATCCATTATCAACATCCAAAAATTTAAATTAAAAAGTTAGAAGAATCCAATACCCGCAACAGTACTCGTATCCAAGCTATATGCTTTATAACTTATAAAAAGATGAACAATGTAAAATGAACAACGTAATTCATTTTGTCAAATAATTAGTTCTAGGTCATGAAAAATAAGGAGAATCAAAAGGATCTCATACCATCCCAAATAAAAAGTAAACTTCTCCTAGAGAATCTTTAATAACAGATTTTTTTAATTTAATATGAAGGATAAATCTAAGGACAAATATTTTCATTTAATTATAGACTTGAGGAAAAATCCACTTTTATAAAATCAATGTCATATGTGCCGAAAGTTGTTCTTTATTTAAGGGCTAATTTTATAAAACTTCCCCTCAACTACTATGTGTGTGGCTCGGGGGGCAAGTGGGGGTGGGGTGGGAGGGAATGTTAAGTTAAAATTTGAAAGTTAAGATAGATTATCTGTACCCGAAAATTAGAGGGCATTTCTCAAATTAAAATAGTTGAGGATTTTTTTATAACACTCTTTTCTCACTTAACCCCTCAAAATTAGCATTGTTGAATCTAATTAACTATGTAGCAAGTATCCCTCAACCTTAAAGAATTATCTTAATTTTCGTCAAATGAAAGAAAAAGAAGAGGTAAAGAGGGAGAAATCATCGTAAGTTAGTTGGGGTCCTTTTATCATCGAGTGAGGTGTTTTTTAACTACAATGAGTTTCCTTTTCAAGAGTGTATTTCATCCAAATCACATATTGAAGTAATGACAATAATGAAGTTTGCTAATAGAAGTGTAACAGGTTAGGGGAGTTTTTATGCGACACACCAAAATTTGAGGGGGTTTTCTAAAATCGTTGTTATATCAAAGTTGAGAAGTATAATCAATAACACCCTCATAGTTAGAAGGGTTTCTCAAATTAAATGAGTTGACTGTGTATTCTGAGACAACCATCATACTTTATTGGTTTTCAAAAATTAACTCTTCTTTTTAAATATAGATTATTTACATATTTTTCCTCAAATCTTTAATAATTCAACATCAGTCCCTAAAATTATGAGCAATTTCAAGATTTTAAGGGACTAATAAAGAATTATTGCAGATTGAAAATCAAGGTACTAATATCTAAATAACCTTTAAATATTTGTTCTTATAGATTACTTATTGTCCTATAAGATTTCCTTAGTTATACAAATTTGATAAATGCAATATAGTATAATTAATTAATCAATAATTATAATCAATTTAGTTTAGTTAGGATAAGAATGTAATATTAAAAAAGAATAGGGGTAATACTCTCGATAGAAAGTTTTGCAACAACTCCCATTTTTAAAAGCAATATGACATTTGTGTCTCAAATCTTTAATAATTTAATATTAATCCATAAAATTATAAGGAATTTAAAAATTTTCAGGAACTAATATAGAATTATTAAAAATTTAAAATTAAGAGACTAATATCTATAACCTTTAAATATTTGTTCTTATAGATTACTTGTAGTTCTATAAGATGTCCTTAGTTATACAAATTTAACAAGTAGCATATAATTTTAATTAATTAATAATGATAATTATTTTGGTTCAATTAGGATTAGAATGTAATATTTAAAAAATAATAGGGTTAAAAATCAAAATATTAAAGTTGAGATGGATTATCTTTACCCCAAATTAGGAGGTTATTTCTCAAATTAAAATAGTTTAAGGGTTTTTAGATCACATTTTTCTCACTTAACCCTCAAAACTATAACTGTTTAATCTAATCTATTATGTTTTTCCAAAATTAACCCTTCTTTTAATTATGACTTATTCATATATTTGTCCCTCAAATCTTTAATAGCTCAATATTAGTCCCATTATGAGAAATTTCAAAATTTTCAGTGACTAATATAGAGTTATTGAAGATTGAAAATCAAGGGATTAATATCTAGTAACCTTTAGATATTTGTTCTTATAGTTTACTTATATTTTTATGAGATTTTCTTAGTTATACAAATTTGATAAATGTAATATAATATAATTAATTAATAAATAATGATAGTCAATTTAGTTTAATTAAGATAAGAATGTAATATTAAAAAAGAATATGGGTAATATTGTCACGCCTCGCTTTCTAAAATACCGGGGAATCGGAATGTGAACAAGCCCGCGACGTATTAGATTGAGAAGAAATATATATACTATAATTTTTTTTCTTTTTTTCTCAATTCAATACGCTAAGCGTCAAATATATAAATCTCAGTCACAGGTCCCTGATCACAATAGTAAGAATATAAAGACAACCCAGAATAAGAAATGAACATATCATCAATAGATCATCCTAGACATAAAATATGGGTTCAACATACCCTTACTACAACAACAGTTCAACTAGAAAATAAGAAATACATAGTCCATAATAAAACAAAATACTAACAAAATAACCAAATCTGTCACCAACTAAAGAGAAATACTGTAAAGTGTTCTACCAACTGCTACAGAAAGAAAAACAAGTCTAGGCTTCAGTTTGTTCTTCTACTCCATCGGAAGGACATTCCGGCTGGGCATACACTGGCTCGGCCACATCATCGAACTGAACCTGTTCGTCTCCTAAGTCTGACGCACACCAGAGAAAACAGGTGTGCGTCAGCATGTATGGCACACGCCAAGATCTCACATGAACCAATAAAACGGTCTAACGACCCATGCTATGACAATAATAATATTAACAAGATATACAATGATACATGCAACTGAAAATCTAATGGTAACATACAGCTATGGGAATACTGTAACTAAGTCGAAAACTAACCAACCTAAAACTCAATGGTCCACATCTCACACAGAGTTAACATTCCTGTCATCGGATAACTGGCTGTTCACAAATTCCCTACGTGCATCCAATACCGCTACACGAATCGGTCAGAGGACTACACGCAATCCGATTTCGGCCTGGTCCGAACTCAAGCATAACTCGGGTGACTACACAAATTCACTAAATAAAGTGACTACACGAATTCACTTCAGCCCAACAAACCAACCCCAGTGACTACACGAATTCACTGGCGTGAGTCTGGAAGATACATCAACAGTTTTATCCGATCACATGAACACTGACTTTTCCATCCCAACTCTTCTCATTTTTCTAAGTTAACCATAATCCTCATTGGAAACTCGGGTTCACCGCCTAAACCATTCAACACACTCACACATGTCACTAGGTCTGTTCATGACGCACGAGGCCACTAAGTCATGAACTACTAAGGTTCTCAACACATCAACAGATCATGAATACAGTATGGTATATTATATATGATTAAGCATGTATATGAAGCAGAAATGAGAACTATAATAAACTTGAAATGCATAAACAATTACTACAACATGAATACATATAAAAAGGACTTCATCACTACTGGAAGATCCCACTCCTCATACAAAATATCCGTACTTACGTATTTTCTTGAATAATCATACGGTAGAAAGGAAACTAGAAACCGATGTCGTTTTGCACATGAAATGTCGTGCTCTACGGCGTTCAGTTATACTATCATAAATAATAATATTCTTTTTCCAAAATTATCCTTTAAAACTATTTCTCGTCATAACTAATTTAAAATAATTATATTAATTCCTTTCTGCATGAAAAGTAATATTTTCCTATTTTATAAATTTCCCTTAATTAATTCCTTTTCGATAAAATTTCCTAAATTCTAATTTTAATACATAACTTGTCATTTCATGTCCACAATCTCTTAAAAATACAACTAGCAACATTATTCATCTAATTTTTATCGTGCACTCGAAATCACTATTCCACACAAATATTCAAAATTGCATATTAACCACAATAAATAATTTACCTACATATAATAATCATACTAATCACCATATTAATCACAAAATAATTTATTTACATCTAATCATCAGATTAATCACGATATTAATCATTAGTTAAGAAACATGGTAAACACGAGATCTTGCCTCGGTGTATTTTTCGGACGAATCGACGTCGACGACGGGGAGAGGACTGTCGAGTGGTTGCAGCGACGGGGTAGCTGTAGGAGCGACAACGACGATGGATCTGGGCCGAGGGTGGAGGAGAATGTGGCAACGATGGATTTGAAGGCGATGCGGGTCGTCGGAGGGTAGCAGGCTCGTGTGGATCTGGGCGGAGCTCGGGCTCGGACGGCGGTTACTAGAACTCGTCGGAGAAGGGAGGCCGACGGGGAGTGGGGATGAGGAGCTGGGGCGGTCGGAGGCGAAGGAGGCTAAGGGGGTCTGGAGGGCTGTTGGAGTTGGGCGTGGTGTGGCTGCTCAGGGCGGCGAGATGACCGGTAGGGGTGGTCTGGTTGCGGTGGAGCTATGGGAAGGAGTCTTGAGGCAGAGCGGCGGCAGCTCGGTGGAGAGGGGACTAGGGGATGTCGGAGTTGCTGGGGTCGGGTGGCGACCAAGGGAGGAGGCGGCTGACGGGGAGTGGGGACGAGGAGCTGGGGCGGTCGGAGGCGAAGGAAGAGATGATGGGTGCGGTGGTGATGGGTGTGGTCGGAGGCGGCGAGTGCGGAGGCGGGTGCTTGGTCGGGGAAGGAAGCGGAGAGGAGATGGAGGCGGCCTGGCTTCTTGGTTTCTTTCGAAGAGAGAGAGAGAGAGCGAATGAGTGGAGAGAGAGAAAGCTGAAGGAGAGAGATGAAGTGAGAGAGAGAGAGTTACGTGAGAGGAAGAGATGAGAGGTACAGTGAGGGATGAAGTGAGTGATGGAGAGAGAGAATGCTGAGGGATTATTTTAATGAGAGAGAGAAGTGGGGTGTACGTGAGTGTGATGGGTTGGAGAGTGAGGGGAAAATGGGGATGCGGGGGAAAACGTGGGGTATGGAGAGAGGTAATTGAAAATTTTAAATATTATTATTATTATTAAAAACAAAAATAAATAACAAAATAATTAAAATGTTACAAGGATCAATTAAAATAATTTAATTTATAATTAACCAAATAAATATGAAGCCTAATTTGTAAATCATTAAAATTTCTAGAAAATTGGTAAAAATATAGTTATTCTCTTTAAAAATAAAATTTAATATTTAAATACCAGGAACGTTATGTAAATCAGTATCAAAAATGTATGGTCATTACATTCTACCCCCCTTAAAACAAATTCCGTCCTCGGAATTAAATAAAAGAACGAAATATAAAAATGTCAAAATATTTTGCACATCCATAAATAAGGAAGGTCATACAAGGTGATTCAAATAAGATACAAGACACGACAGCTAAGATTCAGGAAATAAATAAGGGTATCGCTGTCGCATCTCGGACTCGGTTTCCTAAGTCGACTCTCCAGGAGAATGTGGGTGTCACATCACACGAACAAGCGAGGCGGTTTTATTCCGAAGGGTCTTCTCCTTTCGGTCTAAAATCGCTATAGGGTGCTGCTCGTATATCAAATCGGATCGCATCTCAATCTCCGAGAAGTCTACGACATGACTCGGATCTCCGACGTATCTTCGCAACTAAAAAACGTGGAATACGTTATGCACTCCAGCCAGGGCAGGTGGTAAAATAAGTCGGTACGCCACTTCTCCCACTCTCTCTAATACATCGAAAGGTCCCACATATCGCAGACTCAACTTCCCACGCCTTCCAAAGTGAATGGTGCCTCGGTTGGGGGAAATCTTCAGGAACACAAGATCTCCTGGCTGAAACTCCAAGTGCTAGCGCTTCGCATCTGCCCAATGCTTGAATCTGTCCTGCGCTTTGCGAAGTTGCTCCCGAATGATCCTGACTGCATCAACTGATTTATCAATCAACTCCGGCCCGAAAATCTCCCGCTCGCCAACATCTGTTGGCCTTCTTGTTTTGATGATGTTTAACAAACAATTTACAACTAATGTTGTTTGTCTAGTATTTGT
>BQKN01062529.1:0-56767 GCA_022839385.1 Asparagus kiusianus
CATGCTGAGGGTGGCGGCGACTTCCAGCATGTTGATTCGTTCGGGGCTTCTTTAGTGGGCCCAAACGTTTTTGAGCTGGAGCTTTGCATCTCTCCTCGGGAAGTGGACCGAGGCGCTCCAAAACTGACCTCCTTTTCTGGGACGGTCCTGTGGGATCTCCCGGAGCAGTTATGGAAATCATCGGCGATTTGGGTTGGTTCGCCGGAGGTTGAACTTTTGAAGGCTGCAGTTGTCACTCCTTAGCCGGAATCGCCGCTTCAGACTTCGGCCTCCAAACTTTGCGAGTTGGTGGCGGTTTCTTGGCCACTTCTTTCTGCATCTTTCTACAGGCTTCTTCGACTTGAGCCCGTGCCTGCGCTAATAGTGCGCGGCGTTTGCGAATGCGCTCCTCCAGCGTCGAACGATTCCGTTTGACACAGACCCATTCGTTCGTTAGCAGCTTGGAGAAGCTACCATTCATCAGTTGCTGAGGCTGTTTGCCTCTTCCATTCTTCAGATCCGCCTTGTAGCGGACTCCGTCTACGGATTCCATCGCCTTCGCGTACTGTCGCGCCAAGCGCTGACGTTGCCTTTGACGGGCTCTCTTCGAGAGAGTCACCACGCCCTCTGCAGCGGAAGAGTTGGCCAGAGCAGTTCTGACCTGGTTGGAAGTTAGGGGAATCTCACCCGATGCGACTTTGGCATCAAACGGGGCGAGATCTTCGTTGGTGTTTTCTACATCTTCATACCAACGAGCTTTTCTCCTGGAGGAGAACTTCTTGGACTTACGGGGGGAGGTAGATCCGGATGAGGATGATAGGTACTCCTCGTACTTCTGCTGGTCGAATTCATACTCGACCTCCTCCACGACCGGGATTGAGATCCGCGGCTGCGACGCTTCGATCTCGGCAGCGAGATCGTCGGCTCCCACTGTGGTCGCCAGATTGTTCACGGGAAAAATCGTTGCTTTCTTCATTGACTCCATTGCTATCTTAAATAACTGTTTATCGGTTACAAAGATCTGGTCTTTTTATAAGATCTGGTTACAATGAAATCAAATAAAAAAAGAAATAAATATTACAACTTTTCTCTTGTTGGTTGAACAAATCACGAGCTCCTGTTTTGCGGTCGCTCGCTTGCGTGGGTTCTTTGCCTGTGCCGGGGTTTATCCGTGGACCACCGCGCGATCTAGATCCGGTCGAATCTACGCAGTATGACGGGTATTATTTCGCCAAGGAAATAATAGCCGGTGTTCACCAAGGAAATAATCGCCCGATTCTCGGGATCAAAGACCAAGCTTTGATCTGGAGGATGACTGCGTAGATCTGAGATCCGGTCCCTCTCGAACTCTTGCCTTATTTGGTGTTGACGATCGCCGAGCACCGGATCTGGAAGAGCAAGTCCTCAAAGTCCCAAAGCTTCAATCTTTTTTAGATCTGAGCCTTGAATCCAGCAGAGCTTCGCCTCTCCAAAATTTCCAACCCTTGAAAATGAGCCCTCTCTCCTCTATTCATAGGATTTGAAAGCGGATCTGGGCCCAGATCTGGGCCCAGATCTGAGTGTGGCTCGGCCACCGAGCCACCATGAGATGGCTCGGTGGCCGAGCCACCCATTTTGGGGTGGCTCAACCACCGAGCCACCTTCGGGTGACTCGGTTTTGGCCGGGTCTCTGTTGGTGTTGGTTTTTCCGCCGTTGCATCCGTTTTTCGGTTTTGTGGTTGATTTATCCGGACATGATTCGTTGACCTGATTTGGCAGTAAATCCGGATCCTGATTTGGCAGTAAATCCACTTTTGAGTTCGAGTCCGAAACTGACCTTGATTCGATCTCGATTCGTCCGAGTCCGCTCTTGGTTGGATGACTCGTTGATTCACCAAACCGTTAGCTTGATTCCGCACGCGAGTGGATTTATTCCGTTGTTTGCGTGCGGTTCGTTAGCCTCGTAGCCTCGTTAATCCGCTTCTTCGCGTATCATTTGGCTTCGGTGTTGTGGACTAACGATCGTGTTTGAATACGTTGCCCGATGGTTGGTTTGACGTCATCAAGCTGTGTTAAGGGACCTATAGGCAGTTTTATACGCCTACAATCAGGGCTTAACACGTCAAGCTTTGGAAATTGCCATGAATTGGCGGACAGGAAATTTAGTGGACCCACCGTCAATTGACTTGATCAGTGGGGGATTTTTGTGAGGAAAGATTAGTCTGTCAAAAGGATCGAATCTCGTCTCAACAACATAACTCATGAGAATTAGTGAATTTGATAACAATAATGGAAAACATTCCGACATTTAAATGTGGATGTTTTACTTATCACTTTTATAGTGATTGGGTTATCCCTAAGAATATCACCCATGGTATTCTTTCGGTAACTTCCCGATCCATGAATAATCCACCCCCAGCTTCTTCGCGAAACTGGGTTTATCACTGCATCTGGTTGTATGATCGGGTTATCCTTAAGAATATTACGTATAAAATTCTCCAGGAACTTTCCGTCAACGGTAGGAAACAGTTTAGACTCATATACCTATTGGAGTATCAGGGAGCAGTTTAACCTCTTATACCAGTCGGAGGATTGAGAAGCAGTTTATACTCTTATACTTGTTGGAGTCTTGAGAAGCAGTTTATACTCATATACTCTTTGGAGTCTTCATTCGACTTAATTGAGCGATATAACGCCGGCTTCAACCAAGGTTTGGATGCTATTCTTGAGAGTAAAGCAATCATTAGTGGGATGAAGGATCCTCCTGTGATACGCACAGTACTTTGGATCCGCAATATTGTCAGCTTCCTCCTGATTGACGATAGGTGGTAGCTTGATCTTGTTGTTTTCAAGGAGGGATTCGAAGATGGCTGGAACATCTTCGTCCTTGAAGGAGTACTCTTTTTGGAGTCTCTGATCCGAAGTCTTTTGCTTTCTCCGGGGTTGTTGTTGCGACACTTGATTAGCATCAATAGCCGCTGTAGGTGCCTTTCCCTTACCACGGGAGGCGAAGTTCGAGTTCGGAGGATTTGTCGTCGATTGGCTCCTCTCGGCCTTCTTCCTTCGGAGGAAGCGTTCGGCTTGTTCCCCTCGGACCTTCAGATCCTTCCATGTTTTGGATGGTGCTGTCCCCATTGCTTCCAACACGTCCAATGCGAGGTTGTTGTGGCAAGTCTGGAGAATGAACTCCTCAGTGATCGGGTCCCGACAGTTCATCGCCTTGTTCCGGAACCTTTTGACGAAGGTATCAACCAATTCCCCGTCTTTCTGTTTCTCGTCAAACAACGACCCGATGGATATCTCGGTGTCGTCGTCGAAGAAGTTGGTGAGGAATTTAGTCTTCATGTCGTCCCAGCTATTCACACTTCCCGGCTTAAGGCGGCGATACCAATCGAAGGCGGCTCCACGAAGAGTGCCAACGAAGGACCGTACCATCAGAGGCTCATTACCAGAGATAACTCCCAGGTGTGATTTGAAGTAAATCAAATGCTGAGTGGGTGAACCCTTCCCATCGAACGGCGTGAAGTTAATTAGATTGAACTTCGCCGGATACGGGATTGATTCCTATTCTCTTGGGTATGGATAAGGAATGCCCGTCTTCTTCATCTCTTGAGCGGAAATCAACGTATTGATTTTGCTCTCGAGGTTTTTAATTTTCAAATTTTTACCTGTGTTTTCGTTGGCATTCTCATTTCCACCCCCTGCATTGACAGGAGGATTATTGGCAATGTGAGCTTCATTCGCATGTGCGTTCTCCTCTTCCTGATTGACCTGGTTATGACAACTTGGTTCGCCTTGCCGGTTTGTCAGTGCTTGGATTTGTTGGTCATGTATTTCTCTCATATTCTGCATGGCCATCTGCATTTCGAACCTGAAGCTCTCCTGTTGTTTGGCCATGGCTTCTTCGAGCATCTTGGCCACTTGTTCCGCGCTTATCATCAGTGACTCGCGGGGTTGTCCTTCACTCGACACTGTAATATCTGATGCGACTGCAGAGCAGGCATCCGATTCTTCATCTTCTGAAAGGTAATCTTGTCCGAACCCTACCATAAGTGGCTCGTATGATGGCTCCGGACTGCAGACGAGTTACCCGCCGAGGTATTTCCGAAATCGACTCGGGATTATCCTGTGTCGATGTCCTTTTGCTGGTCATATTAGTGGTGACCCTCGGGAATTATCCATCTTCAACCTCCGTTCTTCTTCGACGGAAACGCCTATGCCTTGGTTTTAACGTTTCAGTACTGAGTCTTTCGAAAACCGAAACCCTTTTGGGGACCGTCTTGATACAATTGCATTCAGACAATACTGCCCGAATGAGTTTGGAACAGGGGCACTGAGTTTCTGGTTTTTTAGGACTCTTTTTTCTGGCTTTGCTCGTACCCCCAACACGATAGTACAACTCGTCGTTTGAAGGTCGGAGTAACCTATCGTGTGTTGGCACGATTTCTCAGGTATAACATCATCGTCATCAGACGATAATGTTTCCTTCTGAGGGCGAACTGCCTTCTTCAGGCTTTCGAGAGTCACGCGCCTCGAAACATGTCTTTGTGGGCGTGAATCCTCAGTGGGCTCCTGGACTTCAATGCGCAATCCAATGCGGTCGGTAACAGGGGCTTTCCCTTTGTTATCTTTCTTAGGGGGGTTGGTACGACCCCCAGTTTGGTTTGTTGTTTGGGGACCTTTCAACGGTCCCAATCGCTCCTTGACAGGTGTTTTACCTCGATCTTCTGGTAAAGGACCGAGACGACCCTTCAAAGGAATTCTGGATCTTGTGGGACCCACGTTCTTTCCTGACTCCGTCGGAGGTACGGGGACAGGGGAAACGGGGTCTGGATTTGAAGTAGGCTGGACGATAACTCCGTCCACTTTTGCCTTAGGTGCTGGTTTTGTCTTTGGCACCCAAACCCGCTAATGTGTAGGCGGCTTTTTGATCGTCTCTTCTTTCTGCATCTCTTCCGCTTTCTACAGAAGGACTCGGGCATGCGCGAGCAATGCGCGGCGTTTCTTGATTCGCTCTTCGAGAGTGGAGCGAGTCTTCTTTACACGAACCCATTCATTCGTCTCCATCTTAGAGGAGAGGCTGACGATTCGCCGTTGCTGCTCCTAGCGCTGCCTTGATTTCAGGTCCTCAGTATAGCGGACTCCGTCCATCGACTCTGCAGCCTTGGCCAATTGTCGGGCGAGGCGTTGACGACGTCTTTGGCGCGCCCTCTTTGACAAAGTTGGAACACCTTCAGCAGTTACCTTCACGGCGGATGAGAGGTCCGGATCTGCAGCTTTGACCTCTTTGGACGCTGCAGGGACGTCACGGGGCGCAGGTGTAGCAGCGGCAAGGGGATCTTGGATCTTCGAGCCGGAGGTCCCGCGAACATTTCTGGAAGAGCATGCCTTCCTGCGCCTGTTTGGAGAGGCGGATCTGGAGGAGGAGGAAGAGAGGTACTCTTCAAACTTTTGTTGATCGAACTCGTATTCGATCTCTTCATTCACCCGGATCTTGAATGCCGGTTGCGTCATGACAGCCTCGGCAGCGAGGCTGTTGGCTCCCACTGTGGTCGCCAGTTTGTTTTCGGTAAAAGTTGCCTTCATTGCTGAACTCATTATAATATTAGTCTTTACAAAGAATTCAGATCTTAGTCAAAAGAAAAGATGAAAAATTACAACTTTCTCGAAAATAACACAAGATTCGTTCGTCGTCTCTTGCTTGCGTGGGTCTTTAGCCTATGACGGGGATGTCGATATCCGTGGACTACCTGGCAGTCAGATCAGGTTCAGAGCTTCGTCGATCCTCGAGGAGATCTAGAAATAGAAGCGCCTATCTCGACAAAAACGAGATAATTGCTCTTCTTAGAATTACCACAACGGGATAATCCTAAGGATCGGGTACGGGTGATGCAGATCTGAGGACTCTCGATCTCTTGCGTTGAAGAACTCGATCACTCTTCAGTCCGGCAAGGCTTCGCCAATTCTCCAAAACTCCAGATTCGAAAAAATGAGGGTCTAAGGCTTGTATTTATAGGCTTGAGGGGTTCCGGGTGGTTAAAATCACACAAAGGCGCAATTCTGTATTGGAGACACCCCAGGGTGTCTCCACCTAAGCCGAGACACCCCTGGGTGTCTCGGCCTTGGCCGAGACACCCTGACCGAGACACCCTAGGGTGTCTCGGCCTTAGCCGAGACACCTTAGGGTGTCTCGTTAGTCTGAGACACTCCGTTATGGTGTATTTGTCCGTTTCCGCTGTAAATCCTTCGTCCAAACTCGGATTTGAGTGATTCAAAGTACGTTGGAAAGTCGACGAGGAGTTCTATCAACTCCGATGGTTGGATCATCTGAGACACGAAGGGCGTTGTTCCTTTGGTAAACATCGCGGGGCTCCCGATTAGTCTGTACCTTTGTTATTCTGAAATTCTGTTAGTTCACGTAGTTTGTCGATTCACTTCAAGCGTTCACCGACATCAATCGAACTCCTGTGAATCGGATAGTGACGTTCATCGTCGTTCCTTAACACTGAGCTTTTTGTGGAGACCTATAGGCAATTTTCGATACCTACAGTAAGCTTAGTAGTCAACTACCCTATCAAAATGTGCATTCTTCCATGTATGAACAGGATTTATCATTCAATTATACTAATCATGTGATTTACTACAAAAATAATAGATGTAATATTCATCAAAAAATACTAGAAATCATCTTGAACATGAAACAATCTCTTAATTTGCTCTAATTAGGGATTAACATCCTAATTAATCAAATTTCTCAAATCAGCTCTTAATTAAACCACGAAAATATCAACACATGATGTTAACTACTAATGAACAGAAGCAAAATTATGTTTTTACATGTTCATTTGTCTTAGGTATCACAAACTTAGATTTTTAGCATAATTAGCTTACAAGAAACCTCAAATAACAACTAATTAGAGTTTACTCATGAGTTAAACACAATTATCAAGTTAAAAATAAAATTAACATAAACCCTAATGATCATGATCATGTTTCTATTATCAACAGCAAAGGTACCACTTTCAGATCTAGCATAGTATTAAGATTTATCATTAAAAACCAAACTTTAACACCTAAGGTTAAGATTTATGCATGTTAATACAAATTAAATATCTCAACTAGTTTTTTAACTATGGGAATGGGTTTGGACGAAGATAATCTTGCCTCAAAGTGGTGTTGATCTCCTGAACACGTGCATGCAGGATTCCTCTTTTCAAAAACGCCAAAAATCTACCTTCCTCTCGACAAACGCCTCAAGAACACACCCAAAACTCACACTTTCAGCGTTAGGGTTGAAGGAGATGAGAGGCTGCTGATATTTCACGTGAAAGGTGAGGAAAATAGGGTTTCAAAAGAATATATACACATAGGTTAACGGTCGGATTCGAAACAAACAAAATCAACCGGACACAAAACCTGCACACACTAAAAAAATTCCCGCTAGTCGACTACTAAGCTTAGTAGTCGACTATTAAGCTTAGTAGTCGACTACTAAGCTCAACTAAAGTTTTTGTAAACTATTTACAGGCTTAGAGTAGTCGACTACTAAGAACACTACTCGACTACACTGAGTTTGTTTTCCTGTGCAAACTGATTCATTCTCATACTCGAAAATATGTACGTCGAATTTATCTCAAATCAATTCCTAACGTACTCAAACATCAAAAATATGTTATTTTCATAGTATACTATATTAAATATTATTTATCATATAATATTCAAATTTATGGGGTTTTATATCTAGCCAAGGACTACCGTAGCGCGCCTGCAGGAGGATAGTAGGTCCAAGGTTAGGGTTAGCAGCAGGGCCATGGGCATGATCAGCAATAAAGAATAGAGTCAGAACTGAACGTTCAGAGGATATAGGGTTAGGTGCATGTTATTCATGAGTTACTATAGGGACAGATGGTTCTATATGCATCAGAGCATCCAGCATTGCAGTCTGTAGCTTTCGGCAGAGTTTACGTAGTTGTACCTCGTGATCATGGGGCAAGCGAGGCCGTGGTGGAGGGTATATTCCTTATGAACTCCTCCCCAGCCTGGATTCTTTTTGATTTAAGAACTTCGTAATCCTTTATATCTCTTGTATTCATGGTATGACGCCACTGTTTTCACATATGGCTGTAGTCTAGGGTGTACCCAGAGATGTCAATCCTACCATGTACCCACACTATACAACAACATGTTTTACCATCATAGTAATATCTCTCTAGTAGAATCAACAATAAGTGTAGGTACAAAATAGGCAAAATAAGGAAAATAAATGCATTAGACGTGATGTAGAAATAGATATCTAATAAATATAATCACAACTGAATAAACTGAATACAACTGAAGTCTGAAATAAATGTGAAGTATCTCAATATGAGTCAACTAGAAATAAAGTAAGGCACACACCTTTTACAAGATGAAATACGATACTCTAAATGTTCGAAAGAAAATATCAACTATGGTGGACTCTCATCTACTAAAAACATGTGACGGTGACTATGCTGGAAGTCTGTCATCCTGCGGCATTTGGGAACTCTGAGATGCTACCTGAAAGGAATTGAAAAATAAAAAGAGAAGCAACAAGAGTGTCAGATCCCTACAGCAAGACCATCCCCATCCGCCCTAAGAAAATGGCTACTAGATGTGATGGAGGCTCTATCTATTAAGCATAGTCTACCTAGATCATTTACCTTGTATCTAAATAGAATTAATATTTAGAAACCTACAACACGAGATGTAGTACGTCGACCAAAATAATCCAAACAAGGAAACCCTCATGTATATACCATATGTCTTAAATTGTAGATAACTAAATATCAATACCAAACTAATAATGAACAATCTAAATAGAATTAATAATTAGAAACTTACAACATGAAACTGGTACGTCTAGCGAAATAATCAAAACAAGGAAACCCTCATGTATATACCATATGTCTCAAATTGTGAATCGCTAATTATCAATTTTAAAATAGGAATGAAGGAAATCAATACAAGGAAGTAAAGTCATCATAATATTTAACCAAAAATATCTTCCACTATCCCTTGGAAAATAATATAAACAACAGTATATAATCACGCATACCCACAAGAGTAAAGTACCTCGGTCATACATAACTCAGCGTTGAGTCATGTTCATAATGGTGTCCAATAAGATTGTGACGCCCCTAGGTTCACACAATGTTGTAGTCCAAGGTGAATCTAAGAATATCAAACATTCCATGCACCAACACCGTGCAACATGTTTCACCATCATAGTTACTATCTCTCTAGTGGAATCAACAAACTGGTGAAGGTACAAAACAAGCAAAGAATAATAGAGTAGTACAAAGAACAGAATAAATACAGAAGAATTGTATAAATAACCATCATCAGGGCCTAACTAAAATAGAATAAAATATCTCTGAAACTAAAATAACTGTAATATGTCTCAACCCAAGAGTCAAATAAACTCCCAATAAGGTAATCAGCCTTAATAAAAATACAACCTCTAATGTTTGAAAAACAAACAACTACCGTGGAGCTCTGAAAATAACTACAAATATAATAAAATAGATGGATGTTATGATGTAACTCCATCAACCTGCGACTCTCCGAGTGCCTGACTCGCTGCCTAAAAAGAGGGGAAACAACGAGCGTCAAAGAACTAGCGAGATCATCTCCACTGACCCCAGGGGGAAGGGGTAGGAGTATATAAGAAAATACTGATTAGTACATGGTATAAAATCATCTATACTATACTAAGTGGAAATTAGCATTTAGAAACTCACAACACGAGAATTAGTACGTCAAGCGAAATAATCAAAATAAGAAAACCCTCATGTATATACCATGTCTCAAATTGTGAATCGTTAAATACCAATTCCAATCCTTACTCAATCGCTAAATATATATCTACATGAAATAACAATACTCTTGTAAGGTACTCACAATATCATGTGGAAACAACATCCTTACTCAATCATTCTTCGGAGATAGGTAAATCACCCTATTCCGGAATGATGCATTCCAAATGATCATACAACAGAGTGTAGGTATATTAGCCTAATCTAGAAACCCTGATCATCTTCGAGTATCGTACATCTGTTGTCTCATTGAAGGAAAAGGCACAATTCTAAGTGTGGTACAGTCGCGGTCTCATTGCAGGAAAACTACTCATCACGTAGCATCCACCACTAATGATTTGTGTATCATACGTGTTATTCCAACACTATCAACTTAAACATGTGTCATGCATCTCAACTATGCATATACTCTCAACTAAGAACATAAATTAAGTGTTCGTGCACATATCTCAATGTACGAATCTATATCTCATGTTCACAAATATCTCAGGTGTTAAACAGATCACAAACACCATAATACAACATGGGTTGATCGAGAAAATCCCTCAAATCAAACGAATACAACTCAAAATATTCACAAGCTTGTGTGTGCTGGTCGGTCGACCGGTGCCTATGGCCAGTCGACCGGCCAGAGATCAATTGCTTGCTAACTGTAGGTTTGTGTTCGTTTGTGTTTTGTAATTCTAATTGATAAAGAACACTTTAAACTCTTATTTAACATTAGTGAAGTTCATCTAACACATGAAATAAGAACTATTACATTAAAATACATATGTAAACTCTAAACATGTACAAAAGCAACAAAACGTCGTGTAAACCATCAAAACTCAGTTAAAAATCATGTTTAATTATTTTCAGATCTTAATCTACCTCTGAATATTCGTTATTAATAACCTAAGCACAAAAGATCAGATCTTTAATCTCACATATTATAAAAGAATTATTTTTATGCATGAAAATAGGTTTTAGACTCAATAAAACTACCTTAAAACTCATAAAAACCAATTTAAAAAGGTGTGTAGGGTTAGCAAAGATGAAACTTGCCTGAAAACTTGTTAAAAAGCCTGAGGGTGAAAAACAACTCATATCCCTAAGCCATACGACAAAGATCTCACCTTCACGTCAGGATTTTGCTTCACAAAGCTCATGGAATCACTAAGATTTGATCTAGGGTTTAAAAGAGGAGAAGGTGGCTGCTAGAGTTTAAACGTTCTGATAAAATATGCAAGAATTTGTATAAAAGAGTTATATATAACATGCAAGTGAACCTGGGCCTTAAAATCCAAATCCCACAAGAATCATGAAACAAGAAATTCCCGCGTCGGTCGACTAGTCATGGGTCGTCGGCCAACCAGCCAGGAATTTTCCTATTTTGTGCATGTTTTGACTCGTTTCTCTCTCATATATGAACTTGTTTGATCTCAAATCACTTACTATCATACTCATACAACATTTAATGATATTGATCATGATAAAAAATTTACTTATCATAATTAGTCATATATTATCTTAATTTTTGTAGGGTTTTACATTCTGCCCCCCTTAAAAGAATTTCATCCTTGAAATTCCGCAATCGTATCTTAAAGATTAATAAAATAAGAAAAGCACTAAGAAGGGATAATCCAGACAAGGAAACCCTCCCATACACTTTTCATACCATTAATCCCTAGATATGAACAATAAGCAATCATTTAAACATAACAATCTAAAATGCGTGTACTCCCACTTAACCCTTAATTAGTCAGAACTAGTACGTCGGGTGAAAAATCCAAACAAGAAAACCCCATGTATATATCATATGTTCCGAATGATTAGGAACTAAGTATTAGTACCCAATTTTAACATTAAATATAAATGTGGCTGAACATAACATAATCATAAATGCATAAAAGCATACTCAATATCAATATCTTACCTGTTCAAACTGGTCTGGGTAGTCACGACGCATATCCTCCTCGCACTCCCAAGAAGCTTTCTCGGCTTCTATCTAATTCCATTAAACATTCACTAAAGGAATTACCTTATTTCTAAACCTCTTGTACTCTCTAGAGAGAATACAAATTGAGATCTCAATGGTAGTCAAATCTGCCTGAATCTCAATCTCGGGTGCATCAATCACCCTCTACTACTCCTCATCACGCAAATGCTTATTGAGTAGCGAAACATGAAATTTATTGTGTACACTCGACATCAATACTAGAAGATCTAATCTATATAAAACAGCTCCAACATGCTCAATAATCTTGAATGGACCAACATATCTCGGGGCAAGTTTTCCCCATCCGCCGAATCGGTGAACACCTTTCATCGGTGATACCTTCAACATGACGAAATCTCTAACCTGAAACTTCAAAGGTCGTCGCCTCTAATCTGCGTAGCTCTTTTGCTGACTCTAAGCGGTAAGAATATGCTCTCTAATCAATGCTACTTTATCTGAAGTGTGTCTTACTAGTTCTGGCCCAAGCAATAAACTGTCATTCAGCTCTGTCCAACAAATTAGGGATTTACAAGGCCTCCCATACAATGCCTCGTATGGTTCCATGCCAATAGTCGCATGACAACTATTGTTATAAGCGAACTCAATCAATAGGATATGGTCCTCTCACCTACCTTGGAAATCAATGATGCATGCTCACAGCATATCCTCCAACACCTGGTTCACTCTCTCTGTCTGACCATCCGTCCGTGAAGAGAAAATGCTACTGTATGGAAACTGACTGCCGAACAAATTCTGGAAACTCCTCCAGAAGTGGGATGTGAAAACTAAGCCTCGATTTGATACAAGCATCTCTGGCACTCCATGTAAACAAACTAGCTGCCGGATGAAAATCCTCGCATAAGTCTACACCGTATGAGTCGTCTTCACCAGTAAGAAATGCACCTAGTTCGTCAATCGGTCAACTATCGTCTAGAAGAATCATTCCCTTTGCCTGACCTCGGCAAACCCATGATAAAAACCATAAAAATATCTGCCCATTCCACTTAGGAATGGATAGAGGTTGTAGGGTTTCTATAGGTCTCTGATGTTCTGCCTTTATTTGCTGGCAGGTAAAACACTTAGCTACATACTCTGCAATCTCCCTATGTATGCCACTACACCAAAAATGTCTCTTCAGGTCATTGTTATATTTTTGTTGTGCCTGAATGCATTGTGTACCTGGTACGATGCGCCTCATCAAATAAATCCTTCTTCAGCTAATACCAATTAAAAAACCTTGTCACGCCCCAGTTCTAAAATATAATAACATAGAACGTGACTTGGCCAGCCACCCGTTCTAGTGGCCCTAGTATCAGGAAAACCATTTCTGTTATATGCGAGAGCCATGGATCATTCTCTTAGAGATTTGTTATCTTAGAAAAATGATTAGGGTAATGAACAGGAAATCTGCTACCTTTACAGAATTATGATCGGAGCTGAACACCGGCACAATTAGCCGAAAAAGAATGCATTGCCTTAGCATTCGTCATCTAGAAAATGTGACACTACCTAGTCGGACAATTAATCCATGTCATTTCCAAAGTAAATTCTTTGAGGGTACTTATGACAAAATCTTCTTCATTGAATTGCCACCTAGTAAACTGGGCGAAACTTTTATCTCAAAATACAATGCAATTCATGTCTTAGAAAGCTATTAAGGGCCAAGCACAGGCAAATTTCTTAGCTGACCATCCGGTACCCGATTCTTCCAAATTATATGAAGGCTTACAATATGAGGATTTTCCTTACCGAGCCATGCACCAACAATATGGTAGAGTGTAACGTTTTGCTATTAGGGATGCATTTGGTCGAGGAACGTGACATCCGACATCTCGAGGCCTACGGTCATTCTCAACTCATTGTGAATCAAGTTCGAGGAGAATATGAAGTGCGTAATAAGGATTTGCTCCCATAACACTTCGCAACACTAAAGTTTGACCAAAAATTTTGGGGCTTCTTTATTGGATGCATATCACAAATCCAAAACATCTATGCAGACGCTTTAGCCTCACTGGCAACTTTATAAGCATTGCCACCAAAGGGAGAAACAAAGATATTCGTCGCAGGTCATGACTTTTATCACCCTAAATTCTCTCTAGAAGATTACGCAGAAGAGACAATAACAAAAATTATCTGTGAAACTTCCATTTATCTCTAACCAAGGGACTGGAGATTCCATTATATCGATTATCTCTTGTACAACATATTACCCGATGATCCAAAAAAAGTGGATGTCGTCAAAGAGAAAGCTCTTCAATTCTATTATAATGCGGCTTCTCAAACTTTGTATCAAAGATTGCATGATGGAGTTTTACTTTGCTGCATTTCAAAAAAAGAAGCGCAAGAAGCTCTTAAAGAAGCCCATGACGAAATGTGTGAAGCTCATCAACTAGGATCTAAGTTAGAAGACTGACTTCGAAGACTTGGCTATTATTGGCCAAAAATGATGGCAAACACCATTGATTATGCTAAACGATGTCATGCATGCCAAATCCATGATGACTTCATCCATCAAGTATCAGGGAATCTGCATTCGACATCTCCATCTTGTCCAGTCGAGATGTGGGGAATGGATATCGTTGGACCCATCACTCAGCCAACATCCAAAGGACATTGGTTTATCTTGGCAGTAACCGATTACTTCTCAATGTGGGCTGAAGTAATACCTTTGAAAGAAGTCAAAACTTCAAACGTGATCAAATTCATTAAACATCATGTTATTTACAACTTTGGCGTACCAAGATGAATAGTTCATGATAATGGAACTCAATTCATCAGTCATAGTTTCCAATGATTCTGTAACAAGCTTATAATCCAAAGTGTCGCATAACCGACATGTTATCCGCTAACTAATGGTCATGTAGAAGCTTTTAATAAAACCATTATGAAGCTTCTCAAAAAGTTAGTCTCTAAAAGTTAACGTGAAAAACATTGCGAATGTCTATGGTCTTACCACACCATGGTGAGAACCCTGACAAAAGCTACTCCCTTCTCTTTGGTATACGGATGCAAAGCCTGTTACTATTGGAAATTTAGATCCCATCCCTAATAGATGCTCTTGCAACTATTGGACACTAGAGGGGGGGTGATTAGGGTCTTATGCTAATCTAATCCGATTTTATGCCAATTAAAACTAATTAACAAGTTATCCTAGCAAGTGTAAAATACAACAAGATACATGAGCTAGGATAGGCAACATGAACTAATGAATATATCCTAGTAATGAGATATTACAAATATATGAGCAAGGATATATAAACAACACAAGGGTAAATAATGTAAACTAAAGATACAATTGTGATAGGGCAAAACAAACAATGTAAACACACAATATGACCACGGTGTTCGGACCTTCCGTCCTACGTCTCCTCTCCCCACTCCCGGGGAGAAATCCACTATCACAACCTGGTTTTCTACGCTCACCCGAATAATGTTTACACCTCACAATATCGGTTTTCAACGCTCTCCGATCAATGTTCACAAAAACTCACAACGTTAATTTTCAACGCTTACCGATCAACGTTCACTCCTCACACTCGGTTTTCTAGCTCACCGAAAACTTTACAACACTAACAATATAACAACAAATATGTTCTCTACAATAGATGAGAACTCAATGTAGCTCACTCTCAATTGTTACAACTCCCCACAACCCAAATTATACTAAGTATAAAAATACAATAAGCTCAAGTGGGTGTGTGTAAACAATGAGAATAAATAAGACTTAGCTCAAGAAGAACTAGCAATAAAATTGATATGAAATACAATAGTAAAAATGCTAGGAAATAGAGTTAAGGAAACTTCTCTATAAACACAAAGAGATGATGATGAAATATTAAAGATGAACTCTTCAACAACTGATGTAAGCTCCTCTTCGTAAAACCCCAAACTTAAAATAAACTAACCAAGTTTAAACCCTTATTAAAATTTAGTTTTAAAAACTTCTTGGTTTTCCATGAGAACTTAGATCAATGGGGTATTTATAGCCTCCAAAAACCTCAGCCAAAAGCACAACAGAAATGACCAAGAAACAATAGAATCGAAAATCAGATTCTGTACAAAATGACCATTGGAGTGAACGGCGGTCGACCGTGAAAATCTCACGGTCGACCGCGAGCCACTTTCGAGGCTCAGAAAATTCCAGAAACTTTGACGGTCGACCGTGAAAATTTTTAAGCTGACGGTCGACCATGGCAGTCGATCGCGAAAGTTACTGATGGCTCCGCAGGAAAAATCAAAGGCACGGTCGACCGTGGCGGTCGATCGTAGACTGACAAATGAGAAAACAGGTTTGAAAGTTGATTTTCTAATTTTAAAACCCTGTTTAAAAATATCAAATAAATTCTAAAAAATTTAAAAACTTTGGGAAATGATTGTAGACATGATAATAAACATGCTACAAAAACTGGTTTTCAAAAAGAACCTCCCAAATAAAAAATATCATTACTTTACAAAATTGTCCAAAACATAAAAATATAAACTTATGAATTTTAACATTTTGGCTAAACCATGTTTTGAAACAATACAAAATGATTTTGTAGACTTAATAGAAGATGTAAACTATTATTATGAAGTCTATAAATAATGAATATAGTATTTTATCAAAATACACATATAATACACTAAAAAATGATTTCGTAGAACTAAATAAAATTGATATTGATGAAATATTATAAATGCATATAAGTATGAAACAAAAATATATTTTTCAATTGTATTCAATTGTTTCATAGTAAAACTTGAAACCTATCAAACCAAAACATATATGTATATATATAACTATATATATACAAAACCAAAACGTGTATGTGTATATATGATTGAGCTTAAAGTACTAACACACATAATATAATCCTAAACTAAATATACCCAAGCTTGTGATCTTCAACAAAGCTCTATCTTGGTACACTCGTGGATGAAGCTTGAACTTGTATCTTTAACTTGAATTGCAAGGCTTCACTCTACAATTCCACCAACCTCCATTGGATATGATCGTGAATGCGCAATTCCATCCATCCTCCAACATGTTATTTGCTTAGAATAAATACGAAAACATAACCACTAGACAAACAGTATTAGAAGTAAATTGTGTGTTAAACATCATCAAAACAAGAACAACAATCTCCTCCTTTTTTATGATGACAAATAATTTACAAAAAGGATATATGCATGAAAGAAAATGAATATATAAAGTATAATATATCATGCATATAAACATGAAAGAATATACTCACAATATTTCTCCCCCTTCGATAATATAAAAAAGGAGACAAAAGGATGAAGAGAGCGAAACCTCCCCCTATCAATATGCATGGGTGAGTATAAAAACAATAATAGAAAAGGGAAGACTCCCCCTATCAAAATACCTTATGGAATATATGCAGTAATGATCAAGGCACACATATATGAGCAAGCATACATGAATATGCTAAATATCACTCACATATAAAAAGACAATGAGAACACATATAAATATGTCAATATGAAAATATTATCTCATTAACAATTATAAAAACATAGTATATAAAAAAAGATTTATGAAAACAAAGGAATGAGGAAAACATGAGAACCATGAAAAAAGTTTTCAAGTGAAAACAAATCACTCAAATGAAGTCATAAATCAAGATTTGAGTACAAAAACAATGTTTGATCAATGAAGAAAATTTTCTTTGTATAACATGATCAAACCACTCATAGAATATATTATAAGATACGAATAGATGATCCATAAGTACAAACACATAAATATCATCATATAAGTAAAATATAATGAATTCAAAGCAACAATTCAAAACAAAATTTTTAATAAAAGAATTTCAAGAGAGGCAACAATATATCAAGCTCTTAAGCTTGTTCCAACCTATGTAATCATTCTAGCATCCGTTAAACATGATTTGGGAATAAACACCAAATAAACTCGGAGGGTTATATAAACACAAACCTCTCATCAAAATCAAAACTAATAATCATGAAAACAAAAAATTTGATAAAAGAAAATTATTTTAATAACCAAAAGATTTTAAAACATAATTTTTAAAACCAAGAAAAGGAAAAAGAAAAACACTAAAATACTTGGTTTAAAATCAAATTTGTTTTGATACCCAAGTATTCTTGGTACCAAAAGGTTTAGGGACATGACCCCTATCATTTAAGCTCAAAGCCCTAGGGTTATAAACCTTCTTGGGCGCATATGGTGCACGGGATCGGTCATAGTAATAATCACTCAAATGACCCTTACGATTGCAATATGTATAATGGAAAGGAAGCATTTGCTTATGTTGACCATGAAAAGGTGCACGTGGAACATTTGCAAATAATGGTAAATTATTTGATGCTTTTTGCAAATATGAAACATTATTAAAATAAAACTTTCCTATGTGGCCAAATCTACCATAAACATTACATTTATAAATATGTGGTCAACTAGAAACATTTGGCAAATAAGACTTATTTTTCAAATCAAAACAGTATTTAGACAAATGACCAAAACGACCATAATGATCACACTTGAACACACTAGCATGCTTATGATGAACTTTGTGAGAATGAGCATGTGAATGTGTAAGTGTACACTATGAAGAAGCTACATGAGATGCACAAGGAGCATTAGAATTTTTAGGTTTGTGTGCATCATAGCACAATTTAGATAAATGGCCTTTATGACCACAAATTGAACACTTATAAACTTTATTATATATGTGTGCATGGTGTATGGGATGTCTAGATGTAGTAGCATGAGACTTAGCACACATATCCATAAGCTTCTTATGATTATTAATGCATGTTTTTAAAGTTGAATCTAAAGATGAGATGTGTTTATTCACAAGATTCAAATCTTCATTATTAGGCACATATGCATTTTTATTAGAAGTAGAACAAAAATAGTCATTTATAAAAAAAACAGTATCATTTTTTATGTTCTCAAGTTCTAAAATGGCATTACTTTTATCATGAGTCAAGTTAATAATATCCAATTTCAAATTATTGTTTTTCAAATTTAACATATCATTGTTTTCTTTAAACGCATTATTTCCTTGAGCAATGATATCAAATTTGGAAGCTAACTTCTCATGATCGGATTTTAATGCATCATGCTTGCTTTGTAAATCAATAAAATCTGTATGCAATTTTTTATAGGCATACAATAATTTTTCACTAGCACAAGCAAGTTCATCACTAGATAAATCATTAATCGATTCGGACTCGCAAACCTCATTAGGTCTATCGCCTAGTGGTCGTATCCATGATGCTCCATATGAACTTGAAGCCGGATCCTCCAAAGCTTATCGAATCGCCTCCAAGTTCCCTTGATGTGCTTCAATAAATTTTTATAAGGTGTAAGCACTATCAAAATGAACAAACTTGTTAGACATAGATGAATCAAAAGCATTTAGTAAATATTCTAACAAAATCTTGTTCATAGTAAATAATCATTTATTATTTTTACACCACTTGGATTTCTCCAAAGTGAGCACAATATAAGCATCATCAATAATTTCCCATAAATTAAAATATTTAGATCTAACAAATAGCTTAAATCTAACACACCATTGGGCATAGGAGAAATTATATAAACAAGGAGCAACATTCATGGCATAACCTAAATAAGGTGCACCATGCATATCCATAATATATATATGTGCAAGCAAGATAATAATAAAATCACAAAACTAGATTAGTACAAAAATACGATAACTTGGATCGTTAACTCAAGGCGATTAGTCCTTAAATCAAAGAGCACCACGCTCTGATACCAATTGTTGGACCCTAGAGGGGGATGATTAGGATCTTATGCTAATCTA
Organism: Asparagus kiusianus; assembly: GCA_022839385.1. Taxonomy (NCBI): domain Eukaryota; kingdom Viridiplantae; phylum Streptophyta; class Magnoliopsida; order Asparagales; family Asparagaceae; genus Asparagus; species Asparagus kiusianus. The sequence goes on from BQKN01062529.1 coordinate 19,575, forward strand.
ATCTGATTTTATGATAATTAAAACTAATTAACAAGTTATCCTAGTAAGTATAAAATACAACAATATACATGAGCAAGGATAGGCAATATGAACTAATGAATATATCCTATCAATGAGATATTACAAATATATGAGCAATGATATATAAACAACACAAGGGTAAATAATGTAAACTAAAGATACAATTGTGATAGGGCAAAACAAACAATGCAAACACACAATATGATCACGATGTTCGGTCCTTCCGTCCTACGTCTCCGCTCCCCACTCCCGAGGAGAAATCCACTATCACAACCGGGTTTTCTACGTTCACCCGAATAATGTTTACACCTCACATTGTCGGTTTTTAACGCTCACCGATCAACGTTCACAAACACTCACAATGTCAGTTTTCAACGCTCACAGATCAACGTTCACTCCTCACACTTGGTATTTTAGCTCACCGAAAACTTTACAACACTAATAATGTAACAACAAATATGTTATCTACAATAGATGAGAACTCAATATAGCTGACTCTCAATTATTACAACTCCCCACAACCCAAATTATACTAAGTATGAAAATACAATAAGCTCAAGTGGGTGTGTGTAAACAATGAGAATAAATAAGACTTAACTCAAGAAGAACTAGCAATAAAATTGATATGAAATACAATAATAAAAATGCTAGGAAATAGAGTTAAGGAAACTTCTCTATAAACACAAAGAGAGGATGATGAAATATTGAAGATGAACTCTTCAATAACTAATGTAAGCTCCTCTTTGTAACACCCCAAACTTAAAACAAACTAACCAAGCTTAAACCCTTATTAAACTTTTGTTTTAAAAACTTATTGGTTTTCCATGTGAATTGAGATCAATGGGGTATTTATAGCCTCCCAAAATCTTAGCCAAAATCCCAACAAAAATGACCATAAAACCAATAGAATCGAAAATCAGATTCTGAATAAAATGACCGTTGGAGTGAACGGCGGTCGACCGTAAAAATCTCGCGGTCGACTGCGAGCCACTTTCGAGGCTTAAAAAATTCTAGAAACTTTGACGGTCGACCGTGATGGTCGACCGTGAGAATTTTCGAGCTGATGGTTGACCGTGGTGGTCGACCGCGAAAGTTGTTGATGGCTCTGTAGGGAAAAGCCTACAACAAAAAAGGTCAAAGAAGGGTGATCTTGTTTTAGTAGTCAGACGACCAATAGTCATGATGCACAAGACAAAAGAGAAATTCAATAATGGGGAGGACCCTTCGTGGTAGACTCAGTCTACTAGAATGGAGCTTACCGTCTCATTAATCGAAAGGACGATAGGCTCATGATGCTAATTAAAAGGAAATTTCTCAAGAAATATTACCCATAAAAAATCAAAAGACCTATTTTCCTCCCCTTCTAAGTCTAAAAAGAAAAATTGAAGTCGCTCAAGACTGGGGGTTCGTTACTCTGACTTCATTAGATTAAGAGTAAGGAATCTTCTAAGTTGTCATATTCGAGAAAACAACTTTGTCAACTGCAAAAATCTTCCCTCGCTAACTTATCAATCTTATCCAATAAGATGATAAGACAACGAAAGTTTTCATGTTTAGAAAAACACCTCGGCCAATTACAAAATTTACAAAATATCATCAAGTTAACATTACACTTCTGATGATTAACATCTCCATGGAGTTCGAATTCAGCTTGTCTCGTTCTTAATATAGAAAGATTCTCCGAACTAAAATAAACTTATCAACTCTCTTCAATAGAGTGATAAATCCACAAAAATATTGTTTAAATAACAATTATAAATTATCATCAAGTTAACATCACACCTATGATGATAAAATTAACTTATCAACTCTCTTTAATAGAGTGATAAGTCCATAAAAATCTTGTTCAAATCATAAGTACAAATTATCATCAAGTTAACATCACACCTCTGATGATAAAATCAACTTATCAACTCTATTCAATAGAGTGATAAGTCCCTAAAACTCTTGTTCAAATCACAAGTACAAACTAACAAACAATCATTGAGTTAACATCACACCTCTGATGATAAAATTAACTTATCAATCCTCCTCAATAGGATGATACGTCTACAAATTACTGTTATGTTAACACTACACCTCTAACAGTCAAACACCCATGAACTTGTTAGTTATTTTTCAATAGAATAGTAAGCGTTCATTAAAACTAAAAAAAATTCTAGTATTATCCTAGCGATAATAAAGAAAATTTCTAAATCTTACTTTAAGTAAGAATTCATGTCAAGTTAACACTACACTTCTAGCACCCCCAACTATGTTTGTTGTCTCAAGCTAAAACATAGTTAAGTTAATATCACTTTTATTAAAAATTGTTATTTTGTTATAAAGTAATGATGCGTAATATAAAATTCATACAAGATTGTGTTGTTCAAAAGAACTATACAAAGTTAAGTTTTCGAGCCCATCATTTTAATAGATGTGAGTCGAGACTTGATGTCTAAGAGCTTATCTTCACTCGGTGTTGCAGAAGCCACATCCTTCTTGATCTCGTCAAGAATTTTCACCTCTTCGTAGTAGTTTCCAAAAAATTTTGCACTCTTGAGGTGGAGTCCTTTCACAACGACTTCCGCCCGAGCAAGTTGAACTTCTTTTTGAGCTAAGTCCGCTTGTAGTTGACCAATGACTTCTTTTGTCTGAGTGATCACTTCTTGAGTGGTACGCATAGCAGTAGCGGATGTGGTCAACTCAACTTGTACTTGATCACGCTGCTCCTACAAAGATGCAATATGTGTATCCTTCTTAACTAGGCTCTTCTGATCGACTTCCTATCGATGTGCTATTTTAGCTTGAATATTAGCAAAAGCCAATTCAGTCTGAGCTTCAAGATCAACGTGTTCTAGGTCCTGTAAGGCTCTTAGATCTTCTTCCAAGTGAGAGATGCCTTATGAACAACATTCTATACGTTGGGTATCACCCAAACATCTGATACTGTTCAGATAGTTTGTCAGGAAGGGCCTGAAACATTCGAAGGTGCCTTGACCAGCACTAACAACCTCAGCAATCTTTTCCATGACACTCTCCACCTACCCAATGAATATTTGGAGCAAGTTAGGAACAACCATTGGGCTTAGAGAAGTAACCGAAGATGGAGCAAAAGCACCCAGAGTCACAGAGCTTGCTGGAAGATTTGTAGGCGTTCTTACTTGAGCTGAGCTTGAGGCACCTACATCCTGTGCTTGCCTGAGAGAAAGCAATGTGGGAAGTTGTTGCCCTGGTAGGGGAGTTGTTCTCATTTCAATCTCTATAGCTGCTAATACCGGTGGTCCTACATATGAAAATCATTAGAATATAGAAGAAAAACTCATTAAATTTTAAAATGAACAATACTTACATGCGGAAGGGATAGTGGTATAAGCAGACTCTTTACTGGAAGTGACTGCTGGTGGTTCATCAATACCCGCATTATCATCCGAAGAATAAATGCTCCATGAGGAGCTTTTGTCGCCCTGTGCCGCAGAAGGTCGAGGCAAGCCTATGATGATCATCAACTTTGGAGCTAACCCCGTTTTCGGACTATGCCTCATGACTCTCATCGTTGGCATCAGCGTTGAAGAAGAAGGAGATTGACATTCTTCAAGATCATCAAGTGTGGCCACCATAGACTTTAACGTAGAGGGCCCGACTTCTTTAGCATGAGTGGTTGTAGGCATGACTTCCTCTTGTATCACCTCTGTAATTTGAGGAATGGTGCTCGAAGCTTAACCCGAAGCCATAACATCAAAGGATTCCATCACCTTTTCTTAGTGAATGGGTTCTGCATCCCCATCCATTGATTCACCCTCTTCCTCCATTGAATGATAAGAAGGGGCTATGCCTACTAAAGCTAGGCCGGTCAAGCAGAGTCCTCTTTGATAAAAAAGACCCGCAATGGGCAACTCCTCCTTTTCCTCCTCCTTTATATGTGTAACATGAGCAGACTTGAAAGTGTCCAACAATAATTTAGCTCCCTGTTGATCCTTAAAAGTTGGGGACTCGACCGATAATTGTCGATGAGTCTGTTTGTTAGGACAGCTGGTGTCTCCTTCAGGAATAACTCGTTTTCCTACTACCCTTTCTTCCGTAGCCTCCTCTGCTTCAACTCCCTCAACCTTAGTCACTGCCTGTTCACGAGACAAATATTTGTTGATCCTCTTCAGACGAGTCATCATAGAGCTTCTCTTTGATTTATACATGTTAATGATCACCTTCAGACAAGATGTATACAGTTTGTACTCAGAAATATGAGATGCGGCATGATACCAGTTATAAAAACCCAAGGCGGCATAGGAGTTCGATGTCATATGAGGAATATTGCTCCGGTACAACTTGCCACTGAATAATACCAAGCCCTGGCTCCTTCATATAGGTTGCCGATGAGTACCAGCCGTGGGTTGGGATTTCCGATGTATAACTGGTCGTAACCAAATTGCCAGAGAATCAGAAAGGCTGATAAGGCTCAATGAAGCATTTCTCGCCCTACTGGAAGATAAGATAGCCCGATCGAATATTGATAAGCCAGCGAAAGATGCCTCCATTCAAAGTTATAAATACATTAGGGTCTCTCATATCCTAATATGTTTCTCCATATCTACCGCCCTCAAAATCGGGGAAGCAACGAAAAACAAGTTAATTAATGTCACTCGACAAAATTTTCCAGACAAGCACCATGAACCAACCCTCCCACTTGGCAGTTTCAAGCCGTCGGATGAAAGGAACAAAAGATCCACTATATAGAGAAACCATCTTCATCGGTGAGGGGCAGTGTAGGATGAACCATGACACCAAATAGGTGTATGGCATTGGCACACGTAGGTTAGGGGTCTTTCCCAACAGAGCCCGTCTATTTTACTAAGATGAAGTAAGAAGCTAACTCTCGTAGGCCACTCTGTAGGCAACATACCATTGCCAAGAGGAGGTTTAGCAGTCTCCCGTTAGCCAGGAGAACCACAAGATACATTACTTCAGCCGCGATGGATTTAATTGGTTTGTAGGCACCATACATCGCTTCAGCCATAGCATTAAAATTCTAGCAAATAGGGTCATATCAGAGATGGGATTCTAAGCTTGAAAGTGAAAACTATCAAACTCAATTAAGGGTGAAAAAACATCCTCCTGAGCCTTATTCATGTAATGAGCAATTGCAGAACCAATGCGAGTCTTGATGTCATCAAGAGAACTTGCAGCGAGAAGGGTCACTTTAGTATCCGTTTGGTAAAAATTCTAAAATAAGTAATCAGCCCAAGAAAGTTGTTTGATACCACCTTCTCGTAGCCTTGTCACCTCAGTGCAAATGTGAAAGTAACACAACACTTCCTAAAAAGTCTCGTAAATTTTAGGGTTTGCTGTCTTCAAAATTGTGAGCTCTATAGTCCATGGGACAAACTTGTCATATGGTAACTCCCCGAATTGCAAGCCAAAGACTTCATACATCTCATGTAGTGTGAAGCTTACTTCCCTAATAGGTGTGAAGAAAGTGCAGATCTCTGGATTATATTGCTCGATCATGGCAAAGAGGTTATAATGACTCTGCACAATTCTATATTGGGTGGCTAACACGAGATTCCCTAGGTCAGAATTAGTAAGCGGCTATCTCAGCTCCTCCAAAAACAAAGTTCACAAAGCGAGCCCACCATCCTCCATCTACAGAATATACCAATCCAGGAGATTTAAAATCATGAGAAGGAAATTCGCCCTTCACCGCAATAAAATTTCTAATGAAAATATTTGCCAGGTTAGCCGCCACACTGACCGGATACTCCCTTTTGACAAGGTCGAGTTTCAAAGCTGTCAACTGCTAGCTATAATTAACCGGATGAATGCCTTAATGAGTAAGTGCTCTAATGGATACGCTAACTCGTTCTTTGATGAGATCCCACTCCGTATGCCTTAGGATAGAAGCACACTGGAAATTGGATAGGGGGTACATCCGCTCCATGTTGGGAAGGAAGAGGAGGTGGTCGCTAATTTTTTGGAGCATCTTATAATTACCGTCATACATGACTTCGGTATTTATTTTGACTGGATCTTCAAATAAGAATGTCAGCTTCTTTAAGGTTTTTTGGTCTACCGTATCAAGCTTAGTGCCTGTGACGATGGCCCTAAGAGTCATTGGAAATGCTCAGGTGATGCTTTTCATGCGCTCCTTGTCTTAGCCCTGGAATACCGGAAGTTTCCAGTGCAGACTGAATGTCACATTGTTGTCTGCACCTCCTTCATGATCGAAGTGATGGTGAAAAGAAAGGGCCTCGTTGGAGTACCACACTTCATAGAAACAGATAACAGTTAGTATTTGAAAAGAAAATGAGCTAAAAAATGCAAGGGTCACCCCCGCGTTTCAAGACTAAAATGTGAGGGTCACCCCTGTGTCTCAAGATTAAAACGCAAGGGTCACACCCTCGTTTTAAAAGAAAAACGTGAGGGTCATCCCCAAGTTCCAAAAGTAAAACATGAGGGTCACCCCCACATTTCTAAGTAAAAAATAGGAGGTTCACCCCCACGTTTCAAAAGCCAAACGCGAGGGCCAGCGCCGCATTTCAGAGGCAAAACGCAAGCCTTGCTTTTCGTTTGAAACATGAGCTTCAAGTTGAAGAAGAAACTTGTTGAACAATTTTTTAGTCCAAAACTCACCACTAATGAAGGGAGTTCGTGGCGACGGTGCGGGCGCCTGAGCAATAGCACCGCTAGCAGCCTCGGCTACCGACACGCTTGAAACCACCGTAGTGGCCTTCTTAGATTTCAAAGCACATTTTGGAGCAATGTGTTTTTGTCAATGGTGAATAGTGGAAAAAAGGTCACCAGAGTTTGAAAGAGAGTTCACGTTTAGAAGCTAAGATGATGAGTTAAGAGTGATTTGACTCTTGTTTGACCCTTCGAGGTCTATTCATAGACAGCCAGGCTGTCATGATTAGTGCAGGATTCTAGATGAGAATCCCACCCAAACACAATCCTTGCATTCACATTAATTCAGTTTGACTTCTGTATAAACACAAGGGTTACCCTCGCTTTCCAAAAACAAAATACGAGGGTCACCCCTGCATTTCTAAATGCAAACGTAAGGGTCACCCTTACGTTTCTAATAGCAAACGCAAGGCTCACCCCCGTGTTTCTAATGGAAAACACGAGGGTCACCCCTACGAGGGTCACCCCCATGTTTCAAAGACAATACGTGAGGCTCGTGCTCATGTTTCTAATTGCATACGCGAGGCTCACTCCCACATTTCAGAAGCTAAAACATGATGCTCACCCTCGCATGGGTCTTGCATGGCAAATCCCTTCAACCAAGTTCATGATGCCTTCGAAACGGATATAGTGAACAACTCCTCTATGATCAAACTAATAGTACTAAGATCAGAAAAAATTAAGATCCAAAGTATTTTAAAATTTATTCAATTCAACCGTGAACTTTTAAAACTTTGGAGGGGGTTCTGTAGGCTGTCTAAAAATTATTACAAACAGCTAATGCTCACAAGACGTTGATGATTAAAGTTGTAATCAGATGATTTTCACGATTAGACAAACATTACAATCAGATGACTTTTATGACAACAGACCAAAGTTACAATCTGATAACTTTCACGACAATATACAGAAGTAACAATCTAATGGCTTTCATGACAACAGACGAAAGTCACAATCGGACAACATTCATAACAACATATGATAGTTATAAATTGACGACTTTCACATTTCAAAGAGCCAAATAAAAGGATTACAAGATGATGATCTTTGCAGAACTTGAAAAAGATATTATAATTAACGATCTCTTTAAAGAAAAACACAAGGGTCCACCCCCATGTTCCAACTCCAAAACGCAAGGGTCTACCCTCACATTCTAACTCCAAAACACAAGGTTCTATAAGCATCAAAAATTACCTATAGGTTCCCGTGCACAGCTCAAAATGAAGAGAAGGTTATGAACACCATTATCTGAGTCAAAAGGGATTATCTGTATTATAAAAGATCGTACGAGTCAGCGAAACGACAAAATACGAAAAACAGCGGAACAAGACCAAATTGGAAAAGTCCTTGGCAGCTGAGTCGCATCAAAATGACTCAGCCAAGGCCAGGTGGCTCGGCCAAGACCGAGCCACCACAAGGTGGCTCGACCAAAGCCGAGCCATAATAAGGTGGCTCGTATAGTTTCGAGCCACCATAGAGTGGCTCACGCCTAGAAATGCTCGAAACGCTTTTTTCAATAGTTTTCTCGAGATTCTTTCGTTCCAGAGCCTCCCTAACTATTTTGATACTATCCCTAAATATTGTTACAGTTATTAACTAAGGATAAGTCAAATCATCAATTTCTATCCTAAAATGCTAAATCTGAATCCTATAAATACAAGCCTAGGTCCCCTATATATGGGAATCTAAAATTAGTGGTAAGATGCTGTCAAATTGGAGAGTGAACCACAAAGTTTAGAGGAGGGCTAGCAGATCTTGGTGAACTTTAGCATAAAGAGAGAGCTAATCGAAGGATCTGAGGCCCGTTTCATCAGACCTTGAGATCAGACTTTGTTTCGATCTCGAGAAGAATCATAATCTCACTTGGTTAGGATTATCACTTTTGCAATTGTTTCATTTCTGAAGCAAGAGCATTGAAATTTTGTTCTGTCAACCGGATCTGATCCGCAATGGTCCACGGACTAACGTGTTCCCGACACAGGCAATGATCCAACGAAAGTAGCGGGTGATAAACATCCTCCGCGTGTGTTTGAAGTAAGTTATAATTTTTTGTTTTATTTGTGTAAGCGAGTAATCTTATAAAAAGATTAACTCTTTTGAATTCATTATAATCGATAAACGTGTAATGGATTCGACAAATAAATTAACTTTCGATGCAAACATAGTGGTGACCACAATGGGGGCGAACAACCTCTCTACAGAGGCTGTGTCGCAACCTAGGATTCAGATCCCGGTTGATGTAGAGGTTGAGTACGAGTTCGACTAAGTTATGTTTGTTGAATACCTCTCCTCATCCTCATCAAGATCTTCCTCATCCCGCAACTACGGGAAGATATCAGCAGCAAAAAAGGCTCTTGGTGACTCTCGCCAAAATGTTGCTGAGGCATCCCCTTGCAACACTCCAATGAAGTCACAATGACTCCTAGTAAATCTAGGAGTTGTTTAATGAAGAAGCGCCAATTTTGACAAGGGGGCTCATCAGAGGCAATGCCAACGCCTCGCACGTCAGCTTGCCAAGGCCTTAGAGCTGGTTGATAGGATCCATTATCACACAGATCTAAAGTTTAGGAGGCATCAGGTAATCCAACCACCTCAACAGCAACATACTAACAACTCCTCCAAGCCATCAGCCAATGAATGGGTTCGTGTCAAAGGGACCCATTCAACTCTCAAGGAGCACATTCAAAAGTGTCACGCACATGCCGCACGCACGCATGACTTAGTACGAAAGGCACAAGACATGAAGAAGGAGGACACGTCCAAAGAACCTCCAAAGTCCCACCTAATCTAGGTGCTAAAGACCAAACTAGATGATCGGAAAACGCTAACCACTTCAAAGTTTCTCGGCCACTTCTGAGCCACCTCAAGGTGGCTCGGCCACTTTCGAGCCACCTCAAGGTGGCCCACACCATCCTTGCCTCCCTCAATCATTTCCGTGTCTCTAACAGTTTTCGTTTCTACTCCAGATGATTTCGTACTTTTGATGAAGTCTCACAACATCATAGATTTGTCCCGATTCAAGATAATGATGACGGATCACCTTGGTCCTTTGCATGAGGATCGGGGTAAAGCTCTAGTTAAAGAGCATTTTGGTATGATAAACAAATCCCAGGCAACACTTAAGGTTGGAGGTCATACGTGTCCTCCAAACAAGTTGAAGCCATCCTATATTAGGAAAACACCCGTAACCGCCCGCTTGGGGTTACATGTTCAGACTCACGACCCTGTTGAGATTTCACACTCGTAAGGGGGTGGATCTTAACGTACGACTCCTAAAAACGCCAACAAGGTGTTACATACACGGAAAGAGACATGTCTGTTATATGACAACATCATACCTGGGGAATCAAGTCAACAGCTGATAGGTTGCTCGGGCCATAACACTGATGAATTGAATTATCAGGCTGGGGGTACAAAGAAATCTCGAAAGAGAAGTATCCTAGAATCAGACTCTCACAATCCTTGTAAGAGGTTAATTACGGTAGTATTATAAGAGTGTAGCTGCCCCAAGACTACTCCACAGAGGGTCTCAGTATCCGAAAAAATATCCACTGAAGTGTCCAAATCTAAATCAAGATACTTCTGCAAGAAGAAATATGTCGGTCATGATAACGAGCTTCCAGAAGTTATCATCTATGTAGACAATAAAAGAAAATCGACAAGGCGTTACAACCCTGACTCTTTCTCAGAGGCATCTCAGCGCATTGCTTAGTTATGGTCATGAACTAGGTGACCTAGACCGAATAGTGGACACTCCTTGGAGGATGAAACGTCAGACGCCAACTTTGTGATCGCTTCCGACAATACGGCATCTAGCACAGGATAATCTCATGAGACGTTCATGATCAATGCTGAACAATTGGACAAAATCCTCGAAGACGCTTTGGCCAAGCAGAAAGAGAATTTCAAATTTGAAATGGAAATAATTGTGCTACGGATAAGGGAATTGTATGATCAACAGATTCAAGCCTTATCAAATTAGATTAGTGAATCTAGCCATCGTAACGCTACCAATCAAGAAGATAGTGACTCAGACGTGGATGAAAATATTAATTATGATACCCCTCTTGTTGACCAAAAAAGTGGGCGTGGTCCCAACTAAGATGACAACGCTAGGGGTGGTCCAGTTGTTCCTTCCCAAAATCACCCAAATAAGAATACGGGTGAGGACGAGAAAATGAAAAACCTGGAGAGCAAGATCAATGAATTGATGTCTGTTCAAGAGGTAAAGAAGACTGGTATTCCATGTCTCTACCCAAGGGAGTGAGAGTCAATCCCATATCCGGCAAAGTTCAATCTAATTAACTTCACGTCATTCGACGGAAAAGGCTCACCCACTCAACACCTAATTTACTTCAAGTCCTACCTGGGTTGTGATCTCTGTCAATAAACCTTTGATGGCCTGGTCATTTGTTAGCACCCTTCATGGGGCCGCCTTTGATTGGTACTGCTATCTAAAGCTAGGAAGTATCAACATCTAGGATGACATGGAAATCTCGTTCCTCAACAGCTTCTTTGATGATGACACCAAAGTGTCGATTGGATCCCTTTTGGACGAGAAGCAAAAAGACGAGGAGTCCGTTGATAGCTTTGTTAAACGCTTCCATAACAAGGCAATGAATTGCAGAGATCTTGTCATAGAGGAATTCATCTTGTAGACATGTCACAACAATCTCCCTGTTGATGTGCTGGAAGCCCTAGGGGTCATGCAATCTATAACATAGAAAGAATTAAACTATGTAGGAAACAAGCCGAACGTTTTCTCAAAAGAAAAAAGCTTGAAAGAGGCCAACCGACGAAACCCCCCGAACTCAAATTTTGCTTCTCATGGTAAGGAAAAAGCACCTACAGCAGCTGTTGATTCTAATCAGACATCTCAACAGCAATCTTAGAAGCAGTGAAGGACTCTGAATCCGAGACTGCAAAAAGAGTACTCCTTCAAGGATGAAGAGGTTCCAGCTATCATCAAATACTTGAAAATAACAAAATCAAGCTGCCACCTATTATGAATTAGGAGGAAGCTAACAATACTTCGGGTCCAATGCATTCTGATTATTCAAGGTTTAACCAATCATCAGAATAATTCATTCTTAATCATGATTAAGAACGTCTCACTATGGCTATTTTAGCATTTTCAAGATAATTAAAACCCTCCCACTTTGACTTTTCGAGCACTCTTTCATTAAGATGAGATTTAATGACCTCATTCGGTCAATCTTTCCTCACGAAATTCCCGTAACGAAACTATTGAGTACTTGATGATTCATGGTCCTCCACCAAAAAGTCCCTCACTAATCAAATTAACTAACAGTGGGTCCATCAAAATTCTTCGTGGTTAAATCCATCCGAACTCCCATTGTGTCCAAGCCTTTCACACTTCCACCGTTATGGTCTGACACAACACTTGCTCGTTGCGTTAAGTCCTTGTCCCTTGACACCAAAAACCTCCACCGAGTAATTTGTACAAGTCAACATTCCCAGTGCTATTTGTATCTTCACTCCCACTGTTTCTTGGTCAAACCATTCTATAGTTAAGATTAAAGCCAAAATCCCTTCTCGATACCTTCAATAAACGAGAGATCCACTTTTAAATCAGAATTCCCTTTTGATAAAATAAAGTCTTCCACCTTTCCCCTTTGGTCAAACCTATAAAAGTTAGGGCTGAAGTTGAAATTCCATCTCGATAAATGAGAAATTTATTTTCATATCAGGTAATCAATCCTATAAAAGTTAGGGTTATCTAGATCTTTTTGACTCTCAGAGTGGAGATCCCATTCTTAGTTTCACCTTTCAGATTTTCGGAGTGGAGATCTCACTTTGAGTTTCTTTTGTAGTAGGTGATAGAATAAAAAATTCTTCCTCTCCAGCATCGGGGTCGTCTTTACCCCAAAAGAAGGCCTGTAGATAGAATATAAAAGTCTTCCTCTCCGGTATCATGCTCGTCTTTGCCCCAAGAGAAGACACAATCTTTCAACAACACCAAAATCCATGCCTTATACGCATGGGGGACTTTATCTCGATCCCTAAATGGAGATAAGTCTGCGCCTAATACGCATTATCGGTTAACCTTTGTCTATGAAAAGGATACCAGAATTCACGTCTTGGGGACTTTATCTTGATCCCTAAATCGAGATAAGTTTGTATCTAACACATGCTAACGGGTGGTCCATTACCGCAAAATTGACCAAGTCTGCGTATTCAACATTGTAGTGATAAAATTCAACATTGTAGTGATAAAAATCTATGTCTTCTATGCATGGAGGACTTTATCTTGATCCCTAAATAGAGATAAGTCTATATCTAAAACATGTTGTCGGGTAGCGCCTTCCCTTAAAAATGACAAAGCCCACATATTCGACATCATGGTAGGTTGTTAATAATAACACCAAAATCCATATCTTACGCACATGAGGGACTTTATCTTGATCCCTAAATAGAGATAAGTCTGCATCTAACACATGCTGCCGGGTGGTCCGTTCCCACGAAAATGACCAAGTCTACGTATTCAACATCGTAGCGATAATAATCCATGCCTATCACGCATGGGGAATTTTATCTTGAATCATAAGTAGAGATAAGATTACATCTAACACGTGTTGCTGGTTAGTCCTTTACCATAAACAAGACGAAATCTCATGTATTCGACATTATGGTAGGTCGTTATTAATAATGTCATAATCCATCCCTTACACACATGTGGAATTTTATCTCAAACCCTAAGTAGAGGTAAGACTACGCCTAACACGCGTTACTGGTTAGTCTCTTCCATGAAAAAGATACTAGAATCAATGTCTGGAGGAATTTATCTCGATCCCTAGGGATCGATATAAGTCTACGCCTAGCACGTGTTGCTGGTTAGTCATTTCCTGTGAAAATAAAAAAGTCTATGTATTCAAAACCATAGCACCAAGTCTAAGAGAGTTTATTTTCTTAGCACAACGATACATATGAAACGGGTTTAATAATTCACATGCTAGCCCGATTCAAATAATAATCGGTAAAGGCACGTCAAATCTGTTGATGGATGAGGATTTGTCAAAAACCTATGAGCATTCTGCGAGAGATGATTAAGTCTATGTATTCAAAATTAAAGCACTAAAAGAATTTAGTATTTTAGCACAATGTTATATACGGAACGGACTTAAATAGTCTGCATGTTAGCCCGATTCAAATGGTAATCGGTAAATGCTCATAAAACCTGTTGATGGCTAAGGGTTTGCCAAAATTCCTATGAGTATTATGCTTATTTATTCTAAACAGAATAGGAAATTATAATAAGGTACAAAAGTCACTAACGCATCATCTTTACCAGTTGGTCTCGAGATTTGAACAGGTGAGCTAACCTTAACTGCAACAAAAATTTCTGTAACCGCGGAGAAGAAGGCATGAAAACTCTATTCCTAAGGTTTTGAAAAATGTTTCAAACTCAAGGAGGTGGACAAAGATGACCCAAGAGGACGTAGGTTTTGAACTTAAACAGATTCTATCCGATAGCAACATCGTAGATAGTTGTACCAGTCTCACTCACACGAGGCAAAAGAAAATGTCTCACACAAAGAGCTTCTCTGGCGTACGTCCGATACATTCTTAGCATGCATGCATCACTCTGATGAGTATACGAGTATAAACTGCAATTCCTTGCACCTCCGATGGGTACACGAAGTTAAACTAATTCCCGAAACTCTCAGGTGTATACGAGTATAAATTGGTCCTCCCCACTGTAACACATTAAGAGCTTAAACTATGTGAACTCCAGTTAACGTATGCGTATAAACTGTATTCACGCTGGTCGTGAGTTAACGTCGGTCAATGTGTAACGATGAAAGTCAACGTCAGTCAACGCGTGACAATGAAAGTCAACATCAGTCAACATGAGTCAACATCTGTCAATGCATAACGATTAAAGTCAATGCTGGTTAACGCGAGTCGATGCCGGTTAACGCATCGAAAATTTCTTGAAAATAAGGCTTACGATTATTCTTAATTCCAAATTAACCCCGAGGAGCTCAATCATGATTCAGATTTAAACTCCTGACGAAGATGATCAGTTTAACGTCGATTCAACGACCCAAGCTAATTCAAATATAAACACGCCAGTCTCAGTTCAAAAGAATTTTAGCTATTTGATAAAATACTGAATAGACTGAAAGCTGAAGAAGTTGACGAATTGAAGGTTGGGCGTATCATATCCAAAATATTCCAGCCTCCTCTATATAAGAATGAGACTAAAATACTTTGGAGGGGGTATTTGTAGGCATCAAAAATTGCCTATAGGTTCCTGCGCACAGCTCAAAATGAAGAGAAGGTGATGAACACTATTATCTAGGTCAAAAGGGATTATCTGTACTACAAAAGAGCGTACGAGTAACCAAAATGACGAAATGCACAAAATGACGGAACAAGACCAAGCCGGAAAAGCCCCTGGCAGCCGAGTCGCATCAAAACGACTCGACCAAGGCCAGGTGGCTCAGCCAAGGTCGAGCCATATTCAAGTGGCTCGGCCAAGGCTGAGCCACCCCATGGTGACTCGGCCAAGGCCGTCCCACCCTAGGGTGGCTCGTACAGTGTCGAGCCACCATAGGGTGGCTCACACCCAGAAATGCCCAAAATGTGTTTTTTGATAGTTTTCTCAGAATTCTTTTATTCTAGAGCCTCCCCAAGAATTTTGATACTATTCCTAAGTGTGATTAAGTGGTTATTAACTAAGGATAAGGTCAAATCATCAATTCCTATTATAAAATACTGTATCTGAAGCCTATAAATACAAGCCTAAGGCCCCTATACACAAGGATCTGAAATTAAAGGCGATGTGCTATCAAATTGAAGAGTGAACCACAAATTTTAGAGGAGGGCTAGTAGATCTTGGCGAAATTCAGCATAAAGAGGGAGTTATTCGAAGGATCTGAGGCCCATTTCATCATTCATTGATATCAGACTATGCTTTGATCTGGAGAAGAGTCGTAATCTCACTTGCTTAGGATTATCTCTTCTGCGATTATTTCTTTTATGAAGCAAGAGCATTGAAAGTTTATTTTTTAAACGGATCTGATCCGTAATGGTCCGTGGACTAATGTATTCCCGGCATAGTAAAGATCCTATCCAAGCAGTTGGTGATAAACGTCCATCACATGTGTTATAAGAGAGTTGTAATTTTTTGTTTTATTTGTGTAAACGAATAGTCTTATAAAAAGATTAACTCTTTTAAATTCATTGTAATCGACAAACATGTAATGGATTCAACAAATAAATAACCTTTCGACACAAATAGGATCCACCCCGCATTCCAACTCTAAAAAGTTAGGGTCAGCCCTGCTTTCTAATTCTAAACACGAGGGTCTGCCCCGCATTCTATCTCTCAGACATGAGGGTCGACCTCAGCATTTCACAGAGCTAAACCTGAGGCTAACTCTAGGACATGAACCTCATGTTTGACTATTTCAAACACAATTTGAACGGTTTCGAAATCAATTTCCATGTAATGGGGCCATTAAGCCCCCATTATGGAGTGAATTAATGGGTCATTTACACCCCTTAAACCCTATAAATAGCTGAGAATTCAGCTAAAATCGGATCTTTGGAGGGGTGGAACTTGTTAGATCATTGAAAAGCTTTTTTGTTTGATCTTTTAAGATCATTTGACTTGGTTTTTTAAACCATTTTCAATTAGAGAACTTTAAGATCTGCTATTTAGCTTATTTAAGTTAAAAAGGATTTAATTTCCTTTCTGAAATTTACTCTTTTGCAGAGTTTTTAAATTTGTTTTGAGTTCTAAACTTTCCTTACAAGTTCTTTCCGATGTTAAGTTAAGAAGAGTAGATAATGTTCCATGAAGCGAAGTGCTCGGGTCGTCAACGAGATACAAGATTCAAGCTTTCATCGCCACAAAGAAGAATGTAGTTTTAAACAAAGAGAGGGATCCATCCTTCTCTCTTTTATAAATCAGGAAACCGATAAAGAAGATTGAAATATCTTTTTTCTAAGTCAGTTGGAGAGAGATTGCAAAGAGATATTGTATTCGTTCTTTTCCTAAGTCAATTAGGAGAATTAATAATATTTCTTTTCAACTTTCTTGCAATTTTTCCTACAGGCAGTTGTAGACCTATAGTTTTTGTATATTTTTATTGCTTCTAAGCTGCTTATTGTCTTGAATTTTTAGGAAATATAGAATTAATAAGATCAAATGAATGCTTAAGAGAAGCTGAAAAATCCCAAGTGTAATTAAGAAGAAATTCAAGGGATTATTTAAGATTAATTACAAGCTAATTAAAAACCACAAGCTCATTTCTCAAGGTCTTGGAGAGCAAATTTTGTCTATCAGTCAAATGTAATCTTTAGAGAGCAAGTTGGATCTATCGGTTGTAAGAAATTATAGTAGGCTATGAATAGAGGGGTAGTGTAAGGGGTGAGAGCATGAATATTGTTTTTAATTCATTTTTAAAGGGCCTAAATGGTGACCATCTATCCTTGTAAAAACTTTACTTTTTGTAGTAAAATAGTAATTTTTACTCTATAAAAATTTTCTTCTATATTTTAATGATGAAAATTTTGATGAATTTTTGAGTCTACAAGAGTGCTCAACCCCTCTCAATGTGAGTTTTTATTTTCTTGTCTTTTAATTATTTCTCTTTATTCTTTTAATTATTTCTCTTTATTATGTTTTGGGAGTAGATTTAATTAGCTAGTTTTTAATTAGTTCACTTTCTTATTTTATTTATGTTTTCTTTATTTGCTTATAATTTTGAGATTAATATGTGCGGCTAGATTTCATAGACTAATTAGAATTAGATGAAACTAGTATAATTTCTTAATTAAATTTACAATTCCTCTCTTTTGTGCTTTAATTGGTCATGCTAGAATAATTAATTAATTACTAATTGGTAAAAAAATATAAATTGATAGGTTATACTTTCTTTGAATAGATTGATGGAGTGTGCTTTTTGATTATTCTGGTATTTATTTTTAATTTGATTAATTATACCCTTGAAATCTATATTTACTTTTAGAATTTAATTTGATAAACTTCTCTTTCTTAAAATAGATTGATAATTTATGTTTTTTAATTCTAGAAGTAATTAATAAAAAAAGAGAGTAATTCTAGATCTAATAATAAGCTACTTAGTAAAATCTATTCTAAATTACCTACGTTAATTCTCTTATTTCCTCTTGTACTCTCTTTGCTTTTATTTTTTATTCTCTTTAATTTGTGCATTTAGTTCTAGCCCTTTTTCTCGATATTGTCTTTCCCTCTTTCTCTTTTTTTCATTTTCCTTACTCTTGCATTTTTTTCCTTCTCCTTTTTTTCTTATTTGCTTTATATATGTTTCTCTCTCTTCTTCCATTTTCTTGTTTTTATTTTCTTTTTATTTTGAAGAAACAATCCTCAAAACCCTATCCTCAACATATTCTCTACAACCTCTTCAAAATCTACCTTCTTAAAAGATGATTCTATTTTGAAAAAAAACTCTTTACTTATGGATTGACCCCGACAAGTACTACAAAAGTTTTGTACATTTACAATATAATTTTTAAACTTTAAATTTCTACATAACAAGTTTTGGCATCGTTGCCGAGGAAGATGTTTTTTTATCGATTTTGAAATTTTCTTTTATGAGGTTTTAAATTAATTGTTGTTTTGTGTAGCCTTTTAAACTTAGATTGGAAGTGATTTGAAAGATAAGGCAAAGCTTTGTTTTTTTGTTGGGGATATAAGTTTCCTTCACTTTTTTTTGGTTGTCTTATTTAGATTCTCACAATATTGCAATATGGGTTAAATAAAAAAATTAAGAAAATTTCTTTTCTTGTCCAACATAAAAAAAATCCACAATCACCTTAGAATAATTATTAGAAAAGATAAAAAAAACAAAGCTTTCACCTTTGTTTTCTTTAACTTAAATACAAAAAGTTTAGAAACATTTGCTTAAGGAATCAACTATTAGTTGCTATTTTCTTTCTAGGATTGCATTTGCATATAATTAATAGGAAGCACCAAAGTGATATTCTGTATCTTGATTTGTGCACACACTTGAAAATATCTTAAGAGAAAAATGCATAGTCAAGATAAGGTTAGGAATTCATCACCTTTTCATTAGCAACAAAATCACTCGGTTCCTCACAACACTACACCAAGCCTTAAAATTTAATTGAATGTTAGCCGTTTGTAAAACCCCGTAAATTTTTTAAAAATACTATGGTAAATAGTATTAATTGAGTTATATTATAATAAATATTATTTAATGATGAATGAGCATGATACTAATTGATTTAAGACTAATTAAGAGTATAAATGCATTATACACAAATGCAATTCGAATATGGAAAAACGACCTTTTAAGAGTATATATGCATTACACACCGATGAAGTTTGAATCTAGAAAAACTTAAAAGATAAAAATTTTAGGTATCTTTAATAGATTTTCAACGCATCTTAAATCACCTCAATCTGAGGTCGAACAAAAATGTTATAGTCAGAATACCGAAGACTATTTTCCTAGTATGACTGGGTTTCTTGTTTCGGGTTAGATTTATTTATTTAGGGTTTGCCACTATATATACATATGTTTTTCATGAAAAATTCTCTTTTTGTCATATTTATAAACCCTAGTAGCTATCTTCTCCCCTCAAAAAAATCCTAGAGCATATTTTGGTGAATTTTGAGAGCTTTGTGAAGTAAATACCGAGAAGAGGGCGAGATCGCCAGCATTTGGCATGGGAGAACCTGTTTGCTTGCACCCTTGGATTTCTTAGCAGTGTGTTGAGGTAAGATTATCTTCCTCTAAACTTATCCCCTGTAGAAATTCATATTTTTAATATGTATAATTGGTTAATCTAATGTGTAGTACTTATTTCGATGGGTTTTTAATCCTAGTTTTGATGTAAAATATTAAAAACAATGAAGAAATTAGAAGAATTAATCTTTAATTTATAAAAATAGATGATCATGATCATTAGTTTTAAGATTAATTGATAATTCTTGTTTTACATGGCCTTAACCTTAATTGTCAAGGTATAGAACTTGAGTCTTGAACATTAAACAATATAGTTATATAAGCTTGTAGATTATAAACCCTAGCTTGATGTGTAGATTTGGGAATATAAATACTAAATGAAGGAAATGTATTAATTTGATGTTCATAACCATGGTTAATGGCTAAGATGATGAACTAATTAGGTTTTGAACCCTAATTATACAAACTTAATCTGATTAGTTATGTTTAAAATATATTTTAAACCCCAAAGATCATGTTATGATGATAAATAATTGTTTAGTCAAACCCTAGTATGTTAAACACATGATTAAACATGTTTTTATACCCCATTATAATGTTATATAAGTTCTTTTTGTTGAAATTGTCTTAACTGCACGAGACTCAAACCTGAGTTCTGAACTCTGGTCGGTCGACAGAACCCTATGCATCGGTCAACTGATCCTGAGTTTGTATAATTATTTATTCAACCGAACCTTATTTTTACGCATGTCTATATGAATTGGTCATCGGTCAACAAATGCCTTAGGGCAGTCAACCGACATCATGTCTTGTTTGTGATGATTTTTCTTGCACGTGTTTGTGAACACGGAGTTCGAGACGTACAACACTTTACACGTACGACATAGATGTACAGCTATGGAGGCTTGGCACATGCGGACTTTCGAGGAAGGGGACACTTGCGTGTATTATTTTTATAACGACGGGGAGACAATTAGTTAGAATAATATATGTGTGTGTATGGATACCGTTGACGGACACAGCTCAGTACTGCTTAAGGTAGTTCATCGGTATACCATTGAAGTAGGCTATTAAGCAATAATTGCAGTATGCCTGAATAGGCAGTCTGTTCTGTATGGTGATGTAATGAGGCTAGTGAGCCGTATTTGTAGGATCCCTGAGGAGGCAGTCCATTTTGCATGGTGATGCGATGAGGATATATGAGGAGACAGTCTGTTCTGCATGGTGATGTGATGAGGCTAATGAGCCATACCTATAGGATACCTGAGGAGGTAATCCATTCCGTACGGTGATGCGATGAGGCTAGTAGGCCGTATTTACTTAGGATGCCTGAACAGGTAGTCCGTTTCGCATAATGATGTGATGATACCATAGAACTTTGCAAGAGATAGTACAAGAGGTTATTTATTTACGTGGTTTACTGTTGAGTTCTTTTGTGATGGGGTATGTAGTATTGTGGATTTTATAGGATTATGTATTGCTATTCATATTGACTACCAAAAGGTAGCATGAGATGTTGGGTTGACAAGTATGACTTGGTTTGGTTGACATTTTAGTATTGTATTTTTTTACTCCTTTATTTCTAGTTTTGGAGTTGATATTTAGTGATACACAATTTGATACATATAGTATATACATGAGGGTTTCTTTATTTAGATTATTTTGCGTGACGTACCAGTCTCGTGTTGTGGATTTCTAAGTATTAACCCCATCTAGTATAAGGTAAATAATTTAGGTAGACTATGTATATATCGGTAGAACCTTCATCACATGTAGCAGCCATTTCCCCTGAGGGCGGATGGAGATGATCTTGCTAGCGCTCTGGCGCTGTTGTTTTCCTTCTTTTCAGGTAGCGGATCGGAGTTTTGGAGAGCCGCAGGTTAACGGAGTTTCTTCATAGACAGCTTGTACCCCACATTAGTTTAGTATTTATTTAGTTATTTATAAACTTGTATTTTGAAGGCTGAGAGCCTTAGTACTATTTTAGTTGACTCCTTGTATTGAGATATTTCATATTTATTTTAGTTCATCAGTTGTACTCTTTTTATTCAATTAGGACATAATCATATTCTTTGGATATTTCTTTCTCTTGGCATGTTCATTGTATTTTTACTTTTCTTGTATCTGCTTGTACCTGTATGGTTCTTAATTGATTCCACTAGAGAGATATGACTGTGATGGTGAAACGTGTTATTTATACTGTGTGGGTATATGGCAGGTTTGACATCTTTGGATTTGCCTTAGATTGCAGCCTCATGTGAAATCAGGGGTGTCACACCCTCAAGGATTCAAGCTCAATAGAAACAAGAGTTCTAAGGGAGATGAAACTATTCTAGTTTCATTTAATTTAGTTGGTATCTAAAGAAAGAGATTAAAATGCTAAAAGCGCTCGCAAGATAGGAGGTTACTTAATTGAATCCTGAGTTACGCTCATAGGCATCCCCTCTAGACTTGCTCTTACATAGCCAACTGATTAGGTGAACTATGCGAGTTGGTATGCTCCAAGGAAGTTTCGTTAGGAGATGTCTAGTTGATTTTAGGCTTACCCCTAAAGAGTCCATGAATGATTGATCTTTGGGTTGCCTTTTACTATGTTTACTTAGAATTTCTTTTTCTTTTTTCTCAAATTTCTTTAGGTTTTTTCTTAGGTTTTCTAGAAAAAAAGAGGTTTCTTTTGGTGTATGCAAGTTTTGGTTAGGGATGATACCACTTGTTTAATTCTTGTTGAATCTGAAACAAAAACAATGACTGACAACAATTCTTCAAGATATATATTATGTTATCTGGAACTCAATTCCATCATGCATTAGACTTTCTGGTGGAGCTGGATCAAATTATTAGCTTAGACCTCACTGTACTAATATGCTTCTCAAATTCACCAGAAATGATCTCAGATATGCTTATATTTATATGTGAATTTGAGGAAGTTTATGTCATGATTAAGACTAGATAATTAAACTCAGGTTGATACCCTTTGCTCTAAATGAAAAGGTTAAGAAATAGTTATACAACATGCCGACAAACTCTATCTCAATTTGGAAAGAGTTTATAAAAGCTTTTACGAACAAAATCTTTCCAATTCACAAAGTAGCAAGGTTTGAGAACCAAATTCAAATTTTCAAACAAATCTGTGGGAACCATTCTAGAAATATTTTCATAGATTTAAGGATCTTCTTTTTCAATGTCCTTATCAGGGTTTACAAAAATGATGGTTATGTCAAATAGTGTATGAGGGAATAGATTATGCCACAAAAACATTATTAGAATCTGTGTATTAATGGAATTTCATGAAAAAGAATGATGATGGTGCTTAGGAGTTTCTAGAGAATTTTTCTAAGAAATTCATGCTGTGGAAAAGCGTTGATGAAAAATCAACTTCATCAATTCCCACAACCAGGCCTAGCGATTAGCCTATAGAAATCTCTATAGTTGTTGAAGATAAGATGGCTACCATTATGTGTAGACTAGAAGCTCTTGACACACCAGGTAGAAACCAAGTTGAAAGAAAAGAAGAAGGCAAGTGGAAAGAAGATCCTAAACATTAGATTGAGGTCTGAAGGTGCATGTTTGTTGGGTGATCTGACGGCTAACTTGCGCCCCCGCTTGGTTTAGAAATCTATTCCTCCTTTCGATTTGGCGGGATTTGAAGGCGCATGTTAGTTGGGCGATCTGGTGGCTAACTTGCGCCCCCGCTTGGTTTTTCATGGTGAGGAAGAAGAAGGCAAGTGGAAAGAAGATCCTAAACATTGGATTGAGGTCTTCAAGCTCAAATTTGTTAGATCCTGAGGATCAATTCGATACTCTCTTAGCAAGAGATGATGAAGATAACAGTGTAATGGATCAACTGGTCCAAAAGGTGAAAAGATGAAGAAATCAATGGAGGAAATTCTCAAATCCTCTGATTTCTTTGTCAATTCGCAACATCCTTCAGGCTCTTATCAATTGAATGGATTTCAAGCTCGTCAGCTCAGTTCTTGTGATGGTGACTATGGTTCTCATAAGGTTCCATGGTCGGATGAAGTTGATCTAGAGGTAATCTCTTCCGACTTTCCTTTACTCCAGAGTTCTTCTTCAAATTCAACAAGAGTTCTTTGCTTAGTCTTAAAGAATTTAGAATCGATATCAAATAAGGTTATTGTTTCATTAAAAACTAATAAGAAGAATGTTGCTGAGGATAGATCTCTGAGCACAAATAATAATAAACCTATTGTTAATGAGGATAATTCTAAAAATCCTTATCCGGTTTCTGATTTAAACATTAAAGCTAATGAAAATGATCAGATTAAAGGGCAAGAAAATTAGGAAATCTTGGAGGAAAAAGGAACTAAATCTTTCGTTAGTCTCTTTACTGATAATAGGAAATTAGGTAGTGGATTATCTTTAAAATTCATGCCACCTTCATAAAACAATACAATTGTTCGTTGCTGATGAATGGAATGAGGGAGAAGATCTTTGAAAAAAATGCTCTAATTAGGCATGTCATAGGGTTGAATGTCAAATTTAAAGCAATGAAAACCTATGTAAACAAAATATGGGGTAAAATCTCTATACCAAAGGTTTCTTTAATCAAACAAGGGTTATTCCTATTTGATTTTCAAAATGAGAAGCACATGAATGATGTCCTTGAGGCTGGCCCTTGGATTTTTGGCTCTAGACCTTTGATACTCAAACCTTGGAGTATTGACGCTGATATGGACAAGTTACAAGATCAATATTATCCTATGCGGGTCCAATTTCCCAATGTGAGGTTAAACATATGGAGCTCAACTTGAATAAGTAAGGTTGCTAGCCTCATTGGGAAGCTAATTGCTACTGATATGCTCTCTGCCACAAGACAGAAATTGAGCTATGCTAGAGTTTTACTAGATGTTAAACTACCATTGGAAGAGCCCCTACCTGATTGTTTAACAATTCATGGACCTGATGATAAAAGCTATAAGCAACCAGTGTTATATGAATTTAAGCCAATATGGTGTCCATCTTGTTGTAAGGTTGGTCATGATTTTGAGCGGTGCAGAAACAGGAAGCTGAACAAAGTTTGGGTTCCTTTTAATAAGCTGGTTGGAAATACTGCTCAAAGTGATATTGTGCATGTTTCTGATTCTGACTTGTTAAGGTGAACAAAGAGAATAAACTTAATTTAATTGGATCACCAGGTCTGGGAATACAAGATTTTGAAATACATGCACAAGCTGGAAACCATGTATGGCCAGGAAATCAAAATATTCAAGAGCATGCTTTATCTCAACATACCACAACTGAATCTGTGGTTGCTTCTGGTTTTCAAGATGTACCAGCTACAAGTAAACATGCACACATCCAGCAAGCAAGCTTCTCAACTCCAGTTGTTAATGCATCTAGATTCACCAGTGTAAAAAGAGCAAATTCAGCCAGAAGAGCCTATTTTGCTAAAATAGTTTCTGCAGGGGTTCAACCATCACAATTCTCTCTATTTGAACAACATATTCTTAATCCCTCTTGTGTAGATAGAGGGGGGAATCTTACTAAATGCATTTTGCAATTTGGAATATTAAAGGATTTAATAAATCCTCTAAGCATACAATAGTTAAGTATTTTATACAAGAGTATAAACTCTCTTTAATAGCTCTCCTGTAAACTAAGATTCCTAAAAATAAGCTCCCTATATAAGAAAGAAAAATTGTAAAAAGCTGGAATTGAACATCAAATGTGCATGAAGCTAGAAATAGCAGAATATGGATACTCTAGGATAATGATACCTTGTCAATCCAAAATGTTATATCATCTAAGCAATTCAATGCATTCTCTTTGAATCCAGAGATGGTAAATTCTCTAGTCTATGTACAATAGTCTATGCTCTCAATCAAATGTCAAGTAGGAAAATTCTTTGGAGGGAACTGCTAGAATATAAGCAAAATGTAACTGGTCCATGGATTTATGGAGGGGACTTCAATACAATTGCAAGCTGTTAAGCGAAAATAGGAGGGTTGCCAGTAACTAAAGCTGACACAGAAGGTTTTCAAAATTTCATTAACACTAGTCAATTATTGCATTTAAGAACTACTTGTTGATACTTTACTTGGTGCAATAAGCAAGAGGCAGAGAGCAGAATCTAGACCAGATTGGATAAATGTTTAATCAATAAAGATTGAGTTCATCTTTATACCTCCAGTCAGGTGGAATATCTTATGCCAAAATGCTCCTATCATTCTTCAACTTTATTAACCATTGAAGATGATGATGTGGAGGGTAAAAGACCATTCAAATTCTTTAACATGTAGGTGAAGCATCTAGATTATTTCTCAACTATTAATTCAAATTGGGAACAAAATGTTGAAGGATACAAAATGTTTAGGTTTCACTCCTCAAAAGGCTAAAGTATGCTCTAAAGGAATTGAACAAGAAGCATTTCATGAATATAAGTGAACAAGTTAGTAGAACAAAGGATGAGCTAGAGGATATTCAGAGAAAGCTTAATAATAACCTCTTCTGCTCATTAATTACAAGAGAAAAAGATTGCATCAAAAAATATGAAAGGCTGCTTGATTGTGAATACTCATTTTACAAGCAAAAAAGCTAATATAAACTGGAGCTTGCAAGGTGTGACGCCCCTGTTTTCATACATGGCTATAGTTTAAGATAAACCCAGAGATGTTAAACCTACTATGTACCCATACTGTGTAAGAACAAGTTTTACAAATCACAACAATATCCTCTAGTGGAATCAAAATAAAATGCATGTTCAAAGCAGGCAAAAGAAAAGAACTAACTACAATAGATATGATATAGAAAGAGTATCTCATAAATAAATCATGTCTCAGTGAACAATCTGGAATACATCTGATATCCAAAATGAATAAATATGTCTCGACAAGAAATAACTAAAAATCGTACTAAGGCACACAGCCTTTACACTATTAAATAAACTCTAAGGTCTGAATAAAAATATAAAATTATGATAGAGCCTTAAATAAATCTTATGTGAGGGCGACTATGCAAGAACTCCGTTATCATGTAACTCTCCGGTACTCCGAATTACCTGAAAGAATATTAAAAGAAAAAGAGCAACAACAAGAGCGCAAGAGCGCTATAACAATATCATCTCCCTCCGCCCCCAGGGGAAGGGCTACTAGATGGAGTGGAGGTTCTATCTATTAAGCATAGTCTACCTAGAATATTTCCCCCTATATCTAATAGAATTAATATTTATACTCCTATAATACGAGACGTAGTACGTTGAGTGAAATAATCCAAACAAGGAAACTCTCATGTATATACCATATGTCCCGAATTGTGAACATCTAAACATTAATACCAAACTAAAGATAAACAATCTAAATAAAATTAATAATTAGAAATCTACAACAAGAGACTGGTACATCGAGTGAAATAATCCAAACAAGAAAACGCTCATGTATATACCATATGTCTGAAATTGTGAATCGCTAATTATTGATCCTAACTAAGAAAATAACGAAAAGTAGTAAAGACATCAATATATCGTATTCATAATATCTTCCACTGTCACTTGAAAGATAAAATGAATGTCGGTACAAATCCTGTATACTTTCAAATGCAAAGTACTCTGGATCATATATTTGAGCAGTGAGTCAAAAACATAATTGGCATCTGCCAACAAATCAGGCTATCATTTAACTATCTCGATGCAACAACGTGCAAGATTCTGATTCATCACATCATGACTATCCGGTTAGTCTCATCATTTCTCTATACGTAACACGAGTGCGGGACAGACTACCAAGTAGGCATCCTAGAAATATGGCGCACAAGCCTTATCGCACTCTAATGCGGGATGGACTTCTAGATAAATCATCCTAAACCCGACTCAATGGCCTATACAAATGGAATATCGACGCACTATCCCCATAGTACTGAACAAAGCTCATCAATGATATCGAGAAGGTGTGTGTATAATATGTACTAAACTCTTTCTCAAAGTAATCGGGTCAAAACCCATCATAATTCCTTTCAGCATACCCATGTGTGTGCTACTATACTATTCGTGAATTTACGTATAAAGAAGTGTGGCTCGAAACCTATAAACATATCTCAAATAGATGCAAAACAAAAATTCAAGCAACAGCCTTAGTTGATACGAGTTGCCGTGCGAGCACCTTTGATCGCGGAATTATCAAAGGTGGGTTGAGAAGAGGATGACAGAAACACAAGCACAATTCAGTATATGGCAAAGAAAATACCTTCTCTAGATTATGAGTATGAAAAGATTATAATCTCTTTCTCACAATCTCACTAGAATCGAGAACAAACTCTTAATTCTCACTAAACCCTAATACAAAGATTAGAATCTCTCTCTGAATCTATCTGATTATCTCCGATTGTTTAGAAATCCTAAAACAATCCTTTATATAGGTGTACAAATGTGGATGGTAATTTGGTAAATAACCAGACCCAAAACAAACAGGAATTCGTGTGAATAGAAAACCAAAAGAACCAGGAAACCATCGATGAGTCGACTCATCAGAAACTTGACAAAACTCAAAAACCAGCGATGAGTCGACTTATGACAATCATGAGTCGACTCAACCTGATGAGTCGACTCATGACTGTTATGAGTCGACTCACAGGCTAAAAACTGGATACTTTGATTCTTATGCTCGTCGTCTCGTTCTATGCTTCCTCCAGCGTTCCCTTGTATTGTTTGACACCTCTCTTCTCATGTTATCATGAGAATCATCTATCCTCAAGCTCCCATAAGGATCGCTAAGTTTCAAAGAGAAGATACACCCGTATCATGGGTCCCCTCTTTAAGAACTTGAAGTCCCATTCAAGTTAGAACCTTTGCTGAGGAAACTCTCGAGCTCCTCCATCTTTTCTACACCATCTGGCCTTGCTAGGAATCCGGTCTCGACGTCTGATCAGAAATAACTCATTCGTCCCACGTCTCGTCATAGTCACCGTTCGCTCTAAGTTGCAATCCTTTGTCGATGGCTTTTTTGGAAATCTAATGCACAACGAGACAAACTTCTTGCTTGCATTCACTAGTCTCTTCACTCGCGTCACCGTCCCCAAGCTTATCTCCTTCGAAAGAGATGCCGAACGAAATATAAACTTTACACCATCCTTAGTGAAGGTGTACTTCTGAGCCCGCCTTTCGTAGATCGCATATCTATCCCACAGGTACGGATTGCCCAGTACAATCTGACAAACATCTAATGGAATGACATCACACGTGTCCTCGTTAATATATGACTCATGGAGTGCAAATTTGACAGTGCATTGATCAACTACACTCAGTTTCTCCTCCTTCTGAATCTATCCCAATGGATAGGGCTTTGAATGCTTGACCGTCTTCAGACCCAGCTTCTAAACCAATACCTCGGATATCAAATTCTTCTCGCTATCCGAATCAACAATGACATCAACCAAACTGGTCTTCACTTGCAACTTAAGAACAAAGAGTTGCTCTCTCAGGTCGTCGTCCTCTTTCGTGGTCTGCTTACCCGTCATAAGGTTGAGACTACTGTTGGGCTCTGTCATCACCGGGACTTCTTTCGGACCTTGAGCTATCATGTATGCCTTTTTCTCCTCCTTCTTCTTCAACCCTCTTGGCTTGAGATGAGGATATTTCTCCCAACACCGATCAGCAGTATGCCCTGTCTTCTCGCAGTGACTACAAATCATCCATGCTTTCCCTGGATCACCCTTCTTCTTCTCCTCCTTAGATTAAGAACCACTAGACTCACCCCCCCGTCTGTTTGGAGTCTTCCTTAGCCTCGTTGCCCTTCTTTTGCTTGTCCTCGAGGGCAATAGCCTTCACGCTCGCCTCTGCAATTGATTCCACCGTGAATAGCTTCATCTCCTTTTCGGATGTAATCGCTCAATCCTGCCATACTTCATAAACACGGAATATTCCTCTGTCGTAATGTTAGGGACCATCGACTGCAGCTAGAACTCTGTATTGTATTCTTGAACAGTTTGATTGACCCTTTGGCACAAGCCGTACCACTTATACCAACGTTCTTCAAGGAATCCTACCGGGTAGAACTACTTTCTCAGTAACTCCTTGAACTTGTTCCATGACACTGCCTTCTTCTCCTGCTTGCAGTAGGATTTCCACCATATCAACACGTGCCCTGAAAGCTTTAAAGTCACGAACACAATCTTCTATTTCGACGAATAGCCATAAAGAGTAAAATGCGTCTCCATCCGCTCGATCCAGTCATCAAGCCTCTTGACGCCAACACTCCCATCATAAATAGGAATCTTCACCTTGAAGTCAATCTTCAAGTTCTGATAAGAATTCTTACACCTTTGATGCAATGCAGTCTTAACAGTCTCCTCCTCCTCGTCGCAATTTGAATCTACTCTCTCCACATCGGACTTAACAATTTTCTTTGAAGAAGATTCACCTTGTTTGCCACCTCCATAAATAAGACTGACGAGTTGTGTGAGAGTCGAACCTATCGTCTCGATCTGCTTCTCCAATGCATCAATCCTCGCTGAATTGTCCCCTTCAGCCAACTTCTTCTTCCTTAAAACCTGGACTCCTTCCAATGAAATAAGGATCTCGCTAAGCTTCTTGTATTGGGATCGAGTAAGGACCATATACAGGATGCCCCTGCACTAGATCTGATGCTCTGATACCAACTTGATATGAGTTACCGTGCGAGCACGTTTGATCACAGAATTTATCAATGGTGGGTTAAGAAGAGGATGACAGAAACACAAGCATAATTTAGTATATGGCGAAGAAAAATATCTTCTCTAGATTATGAGTATGAAAAGATTATAATTCCTCTCTCACAATCTCACTAGAATCAAGAACAAACTCTCAATTCTCACTAAACCCTAATACAAAGATTAGAATCTCTCTCTGAATCTATCTGATTCTCTCTGATTGTTTAGAAACCCTAAAACAATCCTTTATATAGGTGTACAAACATGGATGGAAATTTGGTAAATAACTAGACCCAAAGCCAATAGGAATTCGTGTGAACAGAAACCCAAACGAACCAGGAAACCATCGATGAGTCGACTCATGACTGAGATGAGTCGACTCATCAGAAACTGGACAAAACTCAAAAACCAGCAATGAGTCGACCCATGACAGTCATGAGTCGACTCAACCTGATGAGTCGACTCATGACTGTTATGAGTTGACTCACAGGCTGAAAACTGGATACTTCGATTCTTCTGCTCGTCGTCTCATTCCACACTTCCTCCTACGTTCTCTTGTACTGTTTGACACCTCTATTCTCATGTTATCATGAGAATCATCTATCCTCAAGCTCCCATGATGATCGCTAAGTTCCAAAGAGAAGATACACCTGTATCATTAGTAGTCGACTACTAGGCTTAGTAGTCGACTACACTGAGTCCATCCAGACTCAGTAATAACATATATCAGTATCAGTATTTGACTATTATACTTAATTGGGCACGAGTAGCCGACTACTAATCTTAGTAATCGACTACTCTGTCAAGACACACATTCTTTCGTACACAAACAATGCTTATGTCATTTATACATATCATTACGTTAAAACGAGATTTTATACTTAGCATATACTACAAGAATTATCTAAATCATCAAATTAAATTATTATATCTTCCAAATTAGGGTTTAACATCCTAATTAAATAATTTCATTAATTATCTCATATGTAAACAAAGTGATTATCAACACATGATAAAAACTACTCATGAATAGAGGTAAAAATTATTTAAACATGTTTATCTTACTTAGGTATCACAAACCTAGGGTTTAAGAGTTATTAATAAAAAAACTGAAAGAAACCTTCATGTAATATATCAATTATTTCAAATCAGCAAATCTACATTTTTCTGTATAATATATTATTAGTAAATTGAGCATATCTTTCTTTGAATAAACTCTTTTTAAGAATAGTTTTATGTTTTAGAAACTAGATCCACATAGATATCATTTGGCACTGGTTTGGTTCAGTTTGGAGTTTATATAATATCTCAAATTTCCAGTTAAAGGTTACATACGTGTAGCAGTTTTCTGCAGAACATGGTATTAGTAAATTGAGTATATCTTTCTCTATAAAAACTCTTTCTTAGAATGATTTTCTATTTTGGAAAATAGGTTCACATAGATTTCATTTGATACTAGTTTTGTTCAGTTTGGAGTTTATATGATATCTCTAATTTCTAGTTAAATATTATACACATGCAGCAATTATCTGCAATTTATGATGAAAATAAAAATTAAACCTCTTTATAATTCAATTAGACAACAAATTAAGGTTAACACACCAGTTAAACATAATTATCAAGTTTAAAAAATTAAAAATTTAATCACCCCTAATGATCATGATCACGTTACTATCATAAACAATTAAGAAAGCTAATAATCTAGAAATGGGTTAAGATTTATCATAAAAAATCTTATCTTTTTCATATTAGGTAAAGCCTTAAGCATGAAAACATTGATTAAATACTTTTATAATCATTAAACACTATGGAGATGGGTTTTGATGCAGATGATCTTGCCTTATCACCTGTGAAAGCCTCTGAAACTAATGTGAAACTACTTCTCGTCGCCAAACATTGTATATCTCACATTTTTCCTCGCTTTTTGCTTCACAAGATGCTCACAAAATCTCAACTTTAGGGCTAGAATTTGAGAGAGAGGAAGAGGGGCTGCTAGGGTTTAAAACTCTGATAAAAAAATAATAAATTTTGTGAAAACACATGTATATATATATATATATATATATATGCAAACCCGAAATAAACCTGTTTGACCTGAACCAGGAAACCTAGTCTAACTAAGAAAATAACCTTCGGTATTTTTGCTATAACATTTTCATCCAATCTCAGAATAAGGAAATTAAAAATTTTTTTGAAAGTTATTAACGAGACCTACAACTTTGGTCTTTTGAGGTTTTCAAGATTCAAATTGCATCAATGTATAAAATATATAAACTCTTAACTGGTCATTTTTCCACATTTCTCTTCGTGCATGTTTTGTACATTTGCACTCATATATTTACTAATATACATTGAATTAATCTTAAATCAATTCTTATCATAGTCATTGTTCGCGGTGAAAATCGTGTCTTTCTTCATTGTTGATTCTATTGCTATCTTGAATAACAGCTTTTCGAGTTACAAAGATCCGGTCTTTTTATAAGATCCGGTTACAATGAAAATCAAAGAAAAATAAAGAAAGATTACAACTTTCTCCTTTTGTGTCGAACAAATCACGAGCTCCTGTTTTGCGGTCACTCGCTTGCGTGGGTTGTTTGCCTACGCCGGGGTTTATCCGTGGACCACCGCGAGATTTAGATCCGGTCGGATCTACGTAGTACGACGGGTATTATTTCACTAAGGAAATAATAGCCGGGGGGATTAGTTCACCAAGGAACAAATCGCCAAAATCTCGGGATCAAAGACCAAGCTTTGATCCGGAGTATGCCTACGTAGATCTCAGATCCGGTCCTCTCGAACACCTGCCTTTTTTAGCGTTGACGATCGCCGAGCACCAGATCTGGATGAGCGAGTCCTCGAAGTCCCAAAGTTGAGATCTTTTTAAGTTCTGAGCCTCGAATCCAGCAGAGCTTCGCCTCTCCAAAAATTCCAACCAAAACAATGAATCAACCCCCCTATTTATAGGCAACCAGATCTGTGCCTTGGCACAGATCTGGGCCGGCCACCTTGAGGTGGCTCGGCTTGGGCCGAGCCCCTCTAGGTGTTGGGTTTCCGTTGTTTTATGTATTTCAATTCTGTCCGTGATCCGGTTGTGTGGTTGACTTGTTCGGACTCGATTCGTTGACCCGATTTGGCAGTAAATCCGGTTCCTGATTTGGCAGTAAATTCACTTCTGTGTTCGAGTTCGAAACTGATCGTGATTCATCCGAGCCCGCTCTTGTTTGGATGACTCGTTGACTCCCTAAACCGTTGGCTTGATTCCGCACGCGAATGGATGCATTTCGTTGCTCGCGTGCGATTCGTCAGCTTCGTAGCCTCGTTAGTCCGCTTCGTCGCGTATCGTTTGGCTTCGGTGTTTGCGGGCTAACGGTCGTGTTTGGATATGTCTCCCGATGGTCTGTTTGTCGATCGGTGTCGTCGAGCTGTGTTAAGGGACCTATAGGCAGTTTTATACGCCTACAGATACCCCCTCCAAAGTTTTCCAGCCTCGTTCTTTTATAGAAGAGTCTGGAATACTTTGGATATGATCGTCCCCACCTTCAATCGGTATAACGGGGCCTTGGAATGGCTTCTATTCTCGATTCTTTCAATCCTCCAGGCTATTTGGTGCTTTATCGAATGCTTGAAAAGGTTCCGGTGCTGCATTTATTGTCTGACCGTCTGTCGGAATTTTGAACTTGAAGTCGATTCTTGATTTCTTGCCTTTTTAGCTCGAGTTTGCTGCTTCAACACAGAACTAACCATCGGTTGTCGGCGTTGAATCTTCATTTACAACGCGTTGTCCAGTGTTTGAGCTTCCTGGTGACGCGTTGTCCGGCGTCTAGGCTTCATTATAACGCGTTGTCCGGCGTTTGACACAGTTTATACTCATACGTCTACTGGAGTATACACAGTTTAAGCTCTTAAGGAATTAGAGCGTGGCAGATATTTGAGTCACGAGACCAATTTGTAAAATTGATGCGTCAATGACTCGTATTTATAGAATTTTTGGCAAATTCTCAGCCATCAACGGATTTGATGAGCCTTTACCGACTACCGTTTGAGTCGGGCTAGCATGCCGATTGTTTAAGTCAGTTCCGCATGTGACGTTAAGCTAAAAGAGTTAACCCTTTTAGTGCTACGATATTGAATACGTAGACTTCGTCTTTCTCCTGTGAAAAGACTAAACAGCAACGTGTATGAGATGTTGACTTAGGATTTTTGGCAAATCCTCAGCCTTCAGCGGATTTGACGTGCTCTTACCGACTACCATTTGAGTCGGGCTTACATGCGGATTGTTTTAATCCGTTCCGCATGTGACGTTGTGCTAAAGGAATGAACTCCTTTAGACTTTGTGCTATGATGTTGAATACATAGGCTTTACCATTTGTTACGGGAATAGGCTACCCGGCGACGCGTGTTAGGCGTTGACTTTAGGATTTTTGGCTAACCCCCAGCCTTCAAAGGATTTGATCAGCCTTTACCGACTACCGTTTGAGTCGGGCTAGCATGCAGATTATCTAAATCCGTTCCGCATGTAACGTTGTGCTAACGGAATGAACTCCCTTAGACTCTTTGCTACGACTTTGAATACGTCGACTTCGCCATTGTTACGGGAATAGGCTACCCGGCAACGTGTATTAGACGCTGACTTATCCTTACTTAGGTTTCAGGATAAGATACCCCAGAATCGAACTCTGGTGTCTTTTTGGACAGTAAAAGACTAATCTGGCGACGTGTGTTAGGCGTCGGCATATCCTTTCTTAGGATTCAGGATGAAATTCCCCATGCGTGTAAGGCGTGGATTTTGGTGTTATTAATAACAACCTGCCACAATGTTGAATATGTGGGCGGGTGTTCTTTTTAACGGTTAAGAACTAACCGGCGGCGCGCATTAGGTGCAGACTTATCCTTTCTTAGGTTTCAGGATAAAATACCCCAGAATCGAACTCTGGAGTCTTCTTCTACGGAGAAAGACTAAACCGGCAGCGCATGTTAGGCGCAGACTTATCCCTGCTTAGGATTCAGGATAAACTTTCTAGGATGAATCCTAGATTGATAAATTTTAGAAAAAGATCAGTGCGGGAAAGGAAGAATTTTATATTCTATTTCCCGGTCTTTTTTTAGGGTGAAGACGAACCCGAATACAAGGAAGGAAGAATTTTATATTCTATTCCTTGATTCTGGAAAAGAAGAATTTTATATTCTATTTCCAGCGCAAAAGAAACTAGAAGTGGGATCTCCACTCCGAGAATCCGAAAGATCTAAATAAACTTACCTTTTATAGGATTGGTTATCTAGATGAGTTTTTCGTTTATCGAAATGGAATTTCAACTTTGGTTATAACCATGAAGAGGTTTAACCAAAGAGAAAGGAGAGGAATTCTTTCGTTTATCGAAAGAAGGCTCTGAATTGAAAGTGGGCCTCTTGTTCGTGGAAAGAATCAAGAAGGGATTTTGGTTGTGGTTTGGACCAGAAAGACAGTTTTTGGTGGACTCACTGTCAATTGAAATTGATCAGTGAGGGATTTTGGTGGTAAAAAATGATTTTGGGTTATCCTCTAGAATATTAAGTGTAACATTCTTCGAGGAACTTTCCGATAAATGGGTTATCCTGAATGTACTAGGGATAGTACTTTTTCAGGAACTTCCTATTTATTGGCATTAATTGCCTGACGCCTTCTAGAGAGATGAGGCGGTATGCGCCGTTTGAATAGACTGTGTCTATCACAAACGGTCCTTCCTATTTGGGTTCAAATTTACCCTTCTTCTTGGAATTGAGGATTATCGGTCGGCGAGCAGCGAGGACCAGATCTCCTTCCTTGAAGCTTCTCTGTCGGACCCTTTTGTCAAAAGCCTTAGATATTCTGGCTTGATAAAACTCAATGTGTTGTTGAGCTTCCAAGCGCCTTTCATCCAACCTCTCGAGTTCTTCGAGACGTTTTTGATGTTGTTCTTCGGTCGTCATCTCAGTTGCAAGAGCGATTCGAAGAGTTGGGATTTGAATCTCCAAAGGCAGCACAGCTTCACATCCATACCAACGAATATGGAGTAGCTCCTGTAGGTGTGCGTACGGTGGTGCGATAAGCCCAGAGTGCTTCACCGAGTTTATCGTCCCAATCTCGTTTATTAGTCTTCACGAGGTTTGACAGGATCTTAATGATCGTCTTGTTGAAAGCCTCAGCTAATCCGTTCGCAGCGGGATAATAAGCTGTCGACGAAACATCTTGAATCTTGAATTTGTCGCAGAACCTGATGAAAGCGTTGCTTATGAACTGCGGACCGTTGTCATGAATGATCCGTCTCGGCACGCCGTGTCGGTATATGACATGATGCTTGATTAAATTGATGACGTTATTCGTCTTCACTTCCTTAAGAGGAATTGCTTCAGCCCACTTTGAAAAGTAATCCGTGATTGCGAGAATAAATCGATCACCTTTGACTGAAGGGGGAAAAATAGGACCGACAATGTCCATACCCCATGTCTCGAATGGCCAGGAAGTGGTTGACGTGTGTAACAGCTCCGGTGGTTGGTGCATATAATTTGCATGCACTTAACAGGCGTGACATCCTCGTGCGTATTCGATCGTGTCACGGACCATTGTTGGCCAAAAGTATCCCATTCTTCTGATGCGATCATACAGCTTGGGACCAGGCTGATGCGCACTGCATTCTCCTTCGTGTGCTTCCTTAAGAACTTCTTCTGCTTCTTCGTTCGAAAGGCATCGGAGGAGCAAATCATCATACCCTCGACGGTATAATGTACGGGTCTCGGCATTATAGAAGAACCTTGGTGCTCTTCGGCGGATAGATTCTCTTTCTTTTACATCCTCCGGCAGAATACCATATTGGACGTAGTCAATGATGGGAAAACGCCAATCTCGGGACTCAGACCCAATTTGAGTTGAGTTCACCTCCTTGGCGTTTACATTTCTATCATCTTCCTCTTCGATATCCATATTGTATATGGGTATGCAGAGTTGGTGTGATCTTACTGTGACTAGCAGTTCAGTTTCGGGCGGCTGCGCGAGTGATACTGCTAGTGCTGCCAGTGCATCCGCATAAGCATTCTGGAGATGAGGGATGTATTCAATAAAGAATTCCTCGAAAGAATCTGCCATTTTGACGACCTCTTGGTGGTACGGGATCAGGTCTTGGTTCCTGACTTCATACT